>CAUYQV010187293.1:0-11213 GCA_963574575.1 Galagoides demidoff | reverse complement strand
AGTTACTTCATGATGGATCATCCTAGAGGGAGCCACCACAACTATGTGACTGAAGTTGATGCCCCCAATAAATCAACGTTGTGGACCTCCTGAGACTCTGCACTAAGGAAACACAACATTACTTTTTTAGCATTTCTACCAAATACGTGAAGGTCACAAAAGACCAGGGAAAGACTGAGGTACAATTTTAGATTAAAGAATATTAAGGAGACAGGACTGGTGAATGCAACTTATGATGTAAGAAAATGTGAATACGACTTAAAGGTTACCTAATAGTTTTGTATCAATGTTAATTTTCTGATTTTGAGAGGTGTGCTGTGGTTCTGTAAGATAGTATCTTTGTTCATAGGAAATAAACACTCATTTAGATTTCAAGAGATACCATGTTGAAACTTACTCTGAAGTGGTTCAGAAAAAATAATGTGTATATTTGTATATATGTATTCTGCAGAGAAAGGAAGAAAAAAGAGACATTGTGGATAAGGAACTTGATACAAGAAATGCGGCAAAAATGCTAACATTTGGGGAATCTGGGTAAAGATAGACGAGAATTCTTTTTAGTGTGTAGAACGCTTTTCTGTAAGTCTGAAGTTACATCAAAAGTACAAATTGAAATTAAAATGGTTCCCAACACCTTCAGTCCAATTATGCAATTTTTCTATTCTTAAGTATTTGCAATTATATATATAACACATAAACATCCTAGGTTGTATTCAAACTTCACTATTGTTTCCATTTTATTAAGAATAATGTTGAATAAAAACAGAGCTCTTAACAGCATTTTCAATTCTCCTCAACGCAAACAGCCCAGAACTCAACATATCATTCCTAATTTTTTTGAGGTTTTCTATAGTCAGATTTCAATAAGTAAAAAGAGTAAAGAGTCTCTATAGGCTCCAAAATTTGTTTAGAAAATTTTGGAGGAAAGAGAAGTTTTATGTATTTATTCTTAATAAACCTGTAATATTCACACCTTCAAAGGCAGAAGGGGAAACCAAGAAACCAGCTTCAGTAGATGCAAAAGGACAGAACTATTAACTTTGGGTCTTTGCCCAAGATCCTCTCTCAAGCTAGAATGGCCTGTTCCCTGGTTCCAGGACCAAACTGCTGAAATACCTTAACACCTGGGTCCTCTTCCTCCACCTGCTTCTCCCCATCTATCCATTGAGGTACAGGCTAACCCATCATTCAACTCAAGAATTCCTCCCACGTAGGAAGGCCCAGGACATTTATGGTCCTGCTTTATCATCTGGGACTTATTCACAGATGACTCTGACCCTTGTTAACCTTTAGTGTGAGTGAACCTGTGACTCACATCCCCCTGAAGATCACAGGCCGGGGTCATTTCTCCTCTTCTTTTATGTTCCCTCCGAGCAACTAGTGTTCACAACTAACAGATGTTTAATAAACAGCTGCAAAGTTCAACACGCCCTGGTGTTTCCAGTGCAAAAATGAAGGGAAAACTGCCTCTGAATAACCTCCAAAGGAAGAAAACAGAGAATGTTTCTGATATCTATTCAGAGCCCCCAGAATATATATTTGCGTTTGTACAATTTCCTTTCTCAATGAGAATTCATGTACATTATTTCATTTTATCTTATTAGCATGATGGGATTTGTTCTTGATGAATCTGCTGCACTACAGCTACTTGCCATCATTCCATTATCGCTGCATGTTTATAGATTTTCCCCTTTATTACTCATTTTATTTTTTCTATCAAGTATATTTCACCTATGAGGTAGTAATTACGACATTCTCTACTCCTTACACTTAAAGTTGGCCAACTTTTTTCTGATCATAAAAGCATTAAGTGCCTATTATCAAAAATCTCAAAAATAGAAAAAGTACGAAGAAAATAAAAATTGTCTGCAGTGGTACATCTTAGTATATTTATATATATTTAAAGGGAACTATGACTATAGTTTCCTATATGTGATTTTATGTCTTGCTTCCTCTTGGTCTATAGAGCTTTCTTCCATATCCTTAAATATTAATCAAGAATGTTATTCTTAATGACTACCCAGACTCTCACCACATAATCATAACACTGCTTACTTAATCCCCTCCTTATCATTAAAAAGAAAAGACATAGGGCTGAGACTTCTAATTGCCTTCCTAATAAATGCTCTTTCTTGGGAACAGAATTCTCATGTTTTCCAAGGCCAAAAACTGTGCCTGTTGTGGCCAAAGATAGTCATGTGACCAAGTTCCAGCCAATGAGATATAAGAGGAAGTAAGTGGGCGGGGTTGTGGGGGGCAATGCTCTGTAAGGAGGCGGACCCAGGTGGTGCATGCCTCTCACCATCCACTGTTGGGAGCTCAGAAGGAGCAGCCTTACAGAGATTATGAGGAGGTGACGAGCAATAAGAATGCTATGAGTACAGATGAAAAAAGAGGATAGCCAGTGGAAACTTCACTTTAGCACCTAACTACACTCCTCCCAAGTTTGCTTAGATGAGATAATTGAACCATCTAACTTATTAAGCCCCTCTTGGGGAGTCGCTATAGTTCACAGCTGAATGCAATGAAAACAAAAGAATACTTATTTCCCCATCTCCTGCTTTCTTCATAATCTATGCAGCTTCAAAATTACAGGACCAAGACCTCACCCTACATGGCACAATTTCTGTGGTCATCCAATCCAACCTGCCACAGAAAAGTCCTGGGCAGGAGAGTCGTGGGCTCTCTCTTCCTCTCTGGTGATGAGCTCCTGGGAAGCCCGCAGAGAACGACAGGGGCCTGTGTTTGTTCCTTTCCAGACTTCCAGCTGAGCCGTAACCAAGAAAACTGCCCCTCACTGGCTCAGGGGATGCCCACAAAAGAATCCCCCAAATACAGGCCACTGGGGCCACTTAGCACATGTTTCCCTTGAACCCGAGCATGACAGATGACTGAGGGGTCCCTTCCCCAGCGGGAAGACCTGGTTTGGTTCTGAGCCCAGGCCGGCAGAGAGGCCTCAGCTCCAACACAGCTCCTCCCAGGCATAGCCTCAGGTGCCCAGGAACCCCGATGGAACACATGTCTGTCCACACAGCTTGCCAGGGACCAGGGGGTTCATTCACACAGTGGCCAGGCTGAACTCTCAACGTTGCTTCTATTTGACCCAAGGAACTGGAGTGGCAGCTGTCAATAGGGAAGCTGCTTCTCCTTGATGAACAAACCATTCCACCCATCAAAAATGGAGCACAGAGTCCTGGAAAGCCCTCCGGCAACAGAAACTTAAAACTGGTATTAGGGTTAACTGAACCGCCAGCTGAAGTCAGGTTTAACGAGATGATGACGCTTTAATCCCGCTGCTTAAAACAATGCCTAAAATGTGCGAATCAAATTT
Organism: Galagoides demidoff; assembly: GCA_963574575.1. Lineage (NCBI taxonomy): Eukaryota > Metazoa > Chordata > Mammalia > Primates > Galagidae > Galagoides > Galagoides demidoff. The sequence goes on along the minus strand of CAUYQV010187293.1, from coordinate 7,882 downwards.
CCAGCCGTTGTAAGAACAGCAGTAAAGACAGTTTCATCATTCTCAGGTGAGCAACCTCCTGCCCGGGCCCTGGGCTGGAATTCTGAGCCGTCACCACCTTCGCAGAGTTCCCCAGCCGCGGAGAGGGGAGGCTGCGCCCAACACCTGCGATGATGACGTTGGTCCTCACCCAGGTGATTTCTGACAACTGAGTAATTTTAAAACAAGTTTATTTTTCTGTCCTAAAGGGGAAATGAGCCCCAAATCCCGTTAATCTAGGATCTTAGTTTCTCAGTTTTACCGTAATAGTTTTCCTATCCCAAGACTGAAGATTATTTTTACCCCAACTTTGCTGCTCCGTAAAAAACACATGTGCACCTGCAACTTCAGGTCTTTGGCCTCAAGCAAGAATTTAAAATATCCGGGTTCAACTATTTCATGGTGATAGGAGTGGAGGAATCTAATAGAAGCAAATTTTATTGTTCTCTGTAAATTTAGACTTCTTTAGCTACAAACAGCTGGGGAACCCAGGCACACTCGAGAACCACGATGGAAGAGGCCAAGAGTCGGAGCTTCCTCTCTTTCATTTTAATGAAAGCCTGGAGATGTCACGGCAAAGTGTCTGCTGGAGGTGGACAGGAAGTGCATGAGATGCCGGCCACGATTCAGTGTTGTCACAGCCTGCTCTGGCCAGCCCGCCATCCCCAGCCATCCAACCACTTCCTGCCCACAAGGCGTCACCCATTGGAAAGTTTTATTATTAACCAAATGCTTGGGGGTTTGTGTATATTTATATTACCTCCTCTTCTCTCCTTCTGTTCTACCGGGGCATGTTGGAAAAAAAAAAAGTTATGATAAACTTTAATAAAAACAAAATTAAAATGATTAAACCTTTCATATCCTTTAGAGATAATCTCTCTTCTGCGGGCTGGTCAAATCTGGAAGAAAACAAATGCGAACCATAGCTTGCTCCTGCTTTTCAATTTTTCTCCCCCCCCCTAAAGAAACAAACAGAAAAGGCTGCCTGTGGCCAGATTTTTAAAATAAATTAAATTTGTCCTCACACACGGCAGCCAGGTGTGGTTGAAACATTCTTTCCAGATTATCTATGATACATGCCAACATCCTTCCCTACGGGGGTCTTTCAATGTAAGCTCGACAATCCTAAGGGGACAGAGAGACCCAGAGGGGAGAGAAGTGATTCCAAAATAGCTATTGAAAAAGAATCTCTATTTCCCAATTAGCTCCGAGATACTGCCTTCCAGAAGGGACTGGAAGCCCTGCTTCTGCGTACCATCCACCAAAACAAACAAACAAAAAAAACAGTCTACATTCCTGATTAAAGAAAAGCCCAAAGAAAACAGTACAGTATGGCACAAATCTCCCCGGTCTTATGTGTTCTAAGGAAGTCTTTAGAGCCGCTGGGGTCTGGGCACATGTCCACAGAGAAGAAAATGGCTGTAGAATTAGATCAGGCCTGTCTCTCAAAGGCCAGCTAGACACGGAAATCAGAAGTGGGTCATCAAGGCCTTAAGGCGGCAAGAATGACCTCCGGCCATGCACCCCACCAGGGATGCTGAGAGAACAAAGGTGTCAAGGCACTGTGTTTTTTCTGGATTTACAGTATCCAGAAAATGAAGTTCTTGTTCTGGAAATTAGCATCACGATCTTATATACAAAGATGCTCTGTGGAGTGTGCCCATCCATCACCAGAGGGTCGAGGGTAGGAGGGAATTCTCAACTTCCCCCTGTGGTCACAGCACATCCCCTGACCAGTGCTGGTTTCTCATTCTTCGTGTCTGCTGTCTATACCATAGTAGAGACAACTCATCTGGTCAGAAGGACAAAAGTCTTTCCTGTGCTTTGTATGTGGGCAATGAATCACCAGGAAGGGATTTTTTTTCTTTTCTTTTTTTGAGATAGAGTCTTACTCTGTTGCCTGGGTAAGTGCTATGGTTTCACAGCTCACAGCAACCTCCAACTCTTGGGCTTAAATGATTCTCTTGCCTCAGCCTCCTAAGTAGCGGGGACTACAGGTGCCCACCACCAGGCCAAAGCTATTTTTTGGTTGCAATTGCCCTTGTTATTTGCGATTTGGGCTGGGTTCAAACTTGCCAGCCCTGGTATATGCGGCTGGCGCTCTAGCTGCTAAGGTATAGGCACAGAGCCAAGGGTTTTTTAAAAAACAAACAACAACAAAAAAACCTGACCCCTGGGCCAAAATAGAGAGAGCCCCAAAGTACACTGATCCCAGACAAACACCTGAGCAGAATCCTCCCAGCTCAGAGGATACCTGCATTTGAGGTTGCTGGAGACACTACACTACAGCACCCCTCTCTCCACCTAAAGAGGCTCCTCACTGAGGAGTGAAGGAGACAATTCACACCTGAATTCCAGTGGACGTTCAAGTGGAGCTTGCACCAGAAACCTGGACAGGGCAAGTCACACCACCATCCTCCCGGCTCAGACCTGTCTCATCCTAAAGGAAAACCCAAAGCTGGGCATGGGGGCTCACGCCTGTAATCACAGCACTCTGAGAGGCCGAGGCAGGTGGATTGCCTGAGCTCTGGACTTAGAGACCAGCCCGACCAAGAGTGAGACCCCCAACTCTAAAAAATTAGCCAGGCATTGTGGTGGGTGCCTATAGTCCCAGTTACTTGGAAGGCTAAGGCAAGAAGATCGATTGAGCCCAAGAGTTTGAAGTTGCCTTGAGCTCTGATAATGCCATGGCACTTTACCCAGGGCAACAGAGTGAGACTCTGTTTTTAAAAAGAAGAAGAAGAAAAGGAAAATCCAAATACCCCATGCCCTGCCAGGATGCTGGGGTCCATAGAAGCAGGCCATTTAGGACACCTATCCTGGCTACTCTCTTCTTGTCCCCCCAAATAGCCAAGGTTTCTGTGCTTGCTGGGCTCTGGGCTGGAACCACTCTCCTTTACAGTCTTTCTGGTCAACCCCAATGTCATGTTGCTGACTCCTTTTATAAAACAGCTCCCTGGGCCATCCCACTCCACCAGCTCTGTCTGGATAGCACTTCGTGCACCTGACATTCTGTATTTGTTTATTCGGTGTCTGCCTCCAGCCAGCTAGGAGGGAAATCCACACTGGGTTTCCTCCCTGCTGGCAGGTTCCCCGCAGCCTAGAGCTGTGCCTGGCCATCCCGAGGATGCGGTCAATGAACTCTGTCTCTGGACTCAAATCAGTTGTGCGGTCCTTAAAAGCACCAGTGAACAGCAGAGGAGTCTCTGTTTCTAGAAATCCTGCCAGCACCAGCCCACCGCAGGACAGCCTGTTCCAGCACTTTCACCAAGGGCAAATCTGCTGGATGTTAAGACTGTCAAACTTCATGGGCATGTGAATCTTTCTACACGTGACTGGCTGCAACCCCCCACAGGTCAGGACAGGCAAGGAAAGACCCATGCTCAGAGGGCACAGGGCTCGGCCCCCTTTCCTGTCCTAGCAAGTGTTTGTGAGCAGTTCTGGCTCATTTGGAGTCCCCTTCCATGGAGCCTTTCTGTTTATGCACATGCTAAGCTGGCGCTGAGGACCATGTACTGGGGGCAGGAAGCCAGAGAAGGCACTGACACTCTGCTGGAGGCTACTTCCAAGGTCTCGCCCTTCACCTCTATGTCCCACCCTCCTGCTGCACCCATAGTGATGGAAGAAGAAGAAATAAGAAACTGACCCCCATAACAGAAATTCCAAGTTCTAGACTGGACTGGGTTAATTCCCATGTTGAAGCCCTAAAGCCCAGGACCTCAGAAACAAAACTTTCAGAGAGGTAATTAGGTTAAATGAGGTCCTAATCCAATCTGTCTGCTGTTTTAAAAAATAAGGACATAAAGAGACATCGAGGGTGCTCACGTCCAGAGACAAAGCTACCTGAGACCAGGAGAAGGACCGGGAGGCCTCAGGAGAAACCAAACCTGCCAATACCTTGATCTCGAACTTCTAGACTCTAAAATGGTGAGAAAATAAATTTCTGTTGTTTAAACCACCCAGTCTGGGGTACTTGGTTATGGCAGCCCTGGCAAAGTAATTCAGCCCATGAGGAAAAACTCTGTCACGAGCATAGGATTTAACACCAATGAAAAGAGCAAACGAAAAATGCACACATTCTTTTTTTGAGTTCATAACCTGATGATTTGGGATTAAATTTTAGGTTAAAACAAAAGACAGGCCTGTTCCAAGACGATCGCTCACTGTCTGATTTTTAATATTGTAATTAGAGCAGAGGTCAAGGATCTTTTAAAAGCATTAAGTAGCTCCTTTAATTAACAAGTACACAAAAGGTCTCAAGACAGTCTTGACATATAGAACTATAGAACTTAACATCCACTCTGATAAACACATCTTTACAACATCCTTTCAAAGTCCCTCAAAACTGCTAATGGAATAAGAAGTAAGTGGCAAAAATCTAAATTAAATGCCTAATTGAAGACCTTGTCCCCATAAGAAAAACAGAGAAGAAAGGAGAAAGAGAGAGAGACAAGCAAGGCAGGATATCCACCCATCCCGGCTGGCAGAATGCAGGCAGGCGGCGGGAGCCACACTACTTTAAAACCCAAGTTGAAAATTATTGTGATGACTGTAGTCCAAACCTAGCCTGGCCCTTCAGAAAATTTGAGGGATCCCAGGGAGGAGCCCAGCACTGTTCTACAGAACATTCTGAACTGTTCTATAAATCTGTACTGTCAGACTGGGTGTGGTGGTTGACACTTGTAATCCCAGCACTTTAGGAAGCTGAGGCAGGAGGTTGACTTGGGGCCATGAGTTAAGACCAGCCTGAGCCACATAAGGAAACCCCATTTCTACGAAAAACAAACAAAAATTAACTGTCCATGGAGGCCGAGGCCTGTAGTCCTAGCTGCTCAGGAGACTGAGGCAAGAGGATTGCTTGAGAGTAGAAGTTTGAGGCTGCAGTGAGCTATGATTATGCCACTGTACTCCAGGCTGGGCAACTGGGCAAGACCCTGTTTCAAAAAATTAAAGTAAAATAATAAATAAATCTGTACTGTCTGTCCCCTAAGATGGCTATGAGCCACATGTAACTATTAAGCTCATGAAACGTGGCCAGTATGATGGAGAAACTCAACTTAAAATGTTATTAAACTTTAACAGAGAATCCAGAGAAGCTTCCTCGTGGCTCTCAAGGTGTCTGGAAGGCTGGAAAGCAGGAAAACATGGACAGTGTTACGATTCCCAAGGCCACAAAACTTTCCACTGCTCGTCAATGTTTGGGGGAAAAAAATAATTTGGAACTGTAATTCTTATAATTGGGTCACTGTTTGAAGGGGGTTCCTTACCATCTATAACTCTGAGAGAAAGCCTTTGAGCTATTTCTGTAAGCAGAGAGATAGATGCATGTTCTATTTCCTCCCTGACCCCCTACCAAGGTCGGGAATGAGTTTCATATAGGACGTAAGTAGCCCCAGAAATGATTCTTTGGACTTTCCTAAAGGTGATACAAGTACAAATCATTACTTCTCTGGAGAAATACACTGGGGCGCTGAAGGTGATGTGAAGCGCCTGGGCTGGGACAGGATCCACGTGGCGGTGCCTGCAGGCGACAGGGGACAGCAGAGGACGACCGCCACTTCCTGCTACAGCAGCCAGCAGTACAAGGTCCCTCCTCTGTCCCAACCCAACAAAAACACCTACCCACTGCCCAGCTACCCATACCCACTGCAGGGACAAGTTTCAAATTTTCAAGCTCCTTGGGTACACCTAAGGTGGCTTGGGACATTTGGGGATAAAGGTCTCAATAAAATAACATCTCATATGACCTGACATCCTATGGCTCCTGTGGGGGCTCCTGTCTCTGCACTCTTCATTAGCCAACTAGGGTCTCTGACATGCTTGTATGCTTTTTCTTTTAATTGAGACAGAGTCTCACTCTGTCGCCCTGGGTAGAGTGCCATGGCATTATCATAGCTCACAGCAACCTCAAAACTCTTGAGTTCGTGCAGTCCTCTTGCCTTGACCTCCCAAGTCTCTGGGCCTCCAGGTGCCCATCACCATGTCTGGCTAGTTATTCTATTTTTAGTAGAGACAGGGTCTTGCCCTTGCTCAGGCTGGGCTCAAACTCCTGAGCTCAAGTGATCTACCCATCTCGGCCTCCAGAGAGCTAGGATTACAGGAATGAGCCACAGGGGCTGGCCACAACTGCATCCTTAAACAGCGGACCCCTCTGTGTTCACCCTGAACAAGCACACAGAGACACACCCCTTTCCATACACTGTCTCTCCTAATCTCAGTAGCCACCGGCAGGTACCCATTGTTTCTTTTTACTGTGATAATAAGAAACCCTCCCTCGTAGGGAGCAGGTGCAGCGGTGCCAGGAGGGGGCACACGCCTTCCTATTACACGAGGAGTCGGCACAGGAGTGGTCCTGCAGTCCCCAGCAGAGAACAGTACTAACCAGCATGGCAGCACACAACTGCTGCTCCGGCATCATGCACTAAAACAGCACAGCAACCACTCTGATAGTTTCACCATCCCATAAAAATAAGGCAATGAGAGAATGGTGGATGCAGAGTGTGAAAGCCTGAAGGGGCTGTAGCCAGGTCTGGGAGAACTTTTACAGAGGTGTGATGTCCCAGTGCAGAGAGTAAACGGGAAGCCAGTGGCAAGACTGCAGACTGTGGACCCACTGCCCGAGTGACCGTCCCGATGATGTCACACCTCTCCAGAGGGGCCCTGCCGGCATCTGACAGCAATGCAGCAGTGCCCTGTGTAGGTCCACCTCGCAACAGACCAGATCATTAGCATATTTTGCAGAGAGCAAGCAGAAAAGTTTAATTGCCCTTAATTACCCAGTTCAAGAAGACTCCTAGATAATGGCTCTCAGATTTCTTGCCTTGTATCAACGTAATCTGCCTGACTCTGGCTTCGTTATATCCCTAACTGAGAAGCCACAGCCTCTCCACGATGGCTTTCCACATCACGTGCTGAGGTTCCAGTGATGGCTGGGCGGTCACCCAAAGGTTCCTTCTAGGAGGAATCAGATCTTTAGCTTTCACCCTGCTGTGTGCACGCACGGGAGTGTGGTGTGGGAGGCCGGGGAGGGGAGGACACACTCTCATGTACTCGGGAAGGACTAAGATGAGGAATATGTAATCAGAAGCCATCACAATTGCAAATGTAAATGAACAGGCAATTGGCACTGACCTTTGTAGATTGTTAGAGGACTAATTAAGGCAAATCAAGAACTCTGTTCCAACAGAAAAACAAGACAGTATACACTCCGAGAACCACTCCTGTCCTCTCTGTATAAATGCAAGAGAATCAGACAGTAACCAAACCATGTGTGCTTTGTACTGGCAAACTGAAAACAAAAGACGCCCGAGATTTATTTCTTGGTGGCGATTTTGCTCAAATCTCTACCAAGAAGCACCATGGACACTTAACCTCTTGCCACATGCCTCATGTTCTCTGATTAGAGTCTGTGTAAACGGATCCCACCCCCGAAACAGCCAGAAACACACTTACAAACCCTTTGCTTCAATGCTTACCTTAAAAGCTATAAGAAAAACACTTTAAAAAAAAAAACTAACTTCTCCATCGACGTGTAATGACCTCTGTTTGTCTTTACGTGGTAGAGGACCCTTCTAAAAACACACTGAAACTTACAATCCCCCCAAATAGTCCTTCATCAGGCAATATCCTTTAGACAGATGAAGTCCTATTTTCTCTATGCTTCCATAAATGTTCCAAAAATTTCAGCCACCCCAGTATGTTTTGATGCACTTGTCCACTTAACTTCTCTCTTTTTTTTTTTTTTTTTTTGAGACGGAGCCTCAAGCTGTCCCCCTGGGTAGAGTGCCATGGCATCACAGCTCATAGCAACCTCCAACTCCTGGGCTCAAGCGAGTCTCCTGCCTCCGCCTCCCAAGTAGCTGGG
>CAUYQV010187292.1:0-69809 GCA_963574575.1 Galagoides demidoff | reverse complement strand
AAAAAAAAAAAAAAAAAACACAGAAAAATTATCCACGTAGTCCCAATTACTGGGGAGGCTGAGGCAGGAGGAATACTTGAGCCCAGGAATTTGAGGCTGCAATAAGTTATGATGATGCCACTATACTCCAGCCTGTAGCAACAAAGTGAGACTCTGTCGCAAAAAAATAAATAAAGAAGTAAATAAAAAGAAACAAAAGGTGCTACTAGGGAAGCTAGTGGTCAAACTGATCCCTGTTGTCGAAAAAAAAAACAAAATTATCAAACCAAGACATTAAACTTAAAATTAAAAGGCACCTACCCAGTTATTGATGCAAGACAGTTTACAGTGGAATATCTATGTTAGAACATCTCCTCTGCACACCTTATGAAAGTACAAATTCTTGTCAGAGCTCATTTCTTTCTTTCCTCCCTTCCACATTTATGGATTTCCTCTTTTGAATCAGACATCGTACTTGGAAACAAAAACAGAAAAACAGTAACAGCATATTCCCTGCCCTCAAGAAGCTCACTGGTGGGTGTGGGGAAGCTTTGGGTAAGCTGTTACTATGCTACGTGAAAGGTGCCATGGTGAAGAGCGAGTGCACACTGCACACTGAGGCAGTGGGTCCCAGAAGGCTTCTCTGAGAAGCTAACACTGAATTTGATCCTGAGGATAAGTCAGAGACAGCCAGATGAAAGCTGAGGCAAGAGAAAGCTAAGAAGGGCATACCAGTCCTGGGGGAAGAACAGGTGCAAAACAAAAGCAAGCTCAGAGAGTCAGGCAAGCTGGCATCCATGGGAGGTGGCCCCGTGTGAGGAGGAGAGTGGTGAGAACCCAGGCCGGGAAGGATTCTCTATGCGGTACCAACCAGCTCAGATGCTGAGATGAGGAGGGGCTGTGCCATGCCAGCGACAGCCAGCTTTAAGCAGAAGAGTGGTGTCGGAGGGTCAGAAAGAACATTCCAGCTGCTGTGGGGATACCCAATTGAGCAGGGTCAAGACTAAAGTGCTAGAGACAGTTAAGAAGTTATTCTCGTCATCCGGGAGAGAGACGATGGTGAACTCCATTCAGTCCGACAAGCGGAATAAAACAGAGAGGGGAAACCAAAAATGAGGCTTGGATAGGAGGATCCAGAAGTATGGAGGAGCTTAAACTGATAACCTGTTAAGGGACCTTCAAGCGCAGCATTCTCTGCCTAAGGCTTGCCCAACCCCAGAAATATCGTAAGGTCACCAAAGCCCAAGGATATTCTCTAAGCTTGGCAGCACCCCCCAAAACCGATATGTAATCCTATAAGTGCCCCGAATAGCTGGGGACCCACTAATAACCAAGTGCCCTGATTTTCATTTCTTTTTTGGCTACAACAGCCAGCATATGGCAGAGTGTTCATGCCGGAGTAGCAACATTCCATTTCGCACTACACACACGACATGACATCTGCCTATAAGTAAAAAAGACTATGAATTTTCAAGCAGTAGAAAGGCAGCAAATCCTCAAGACGTGTAGGAATATATTTCACATTTGTCAAACAGATCTGACTTCAGTAAACAGAGATATCTTAAGACATGATGGGGCAAACAAATAATCCTAACACGTCAAGATACTTGGTAACCGGACTGTGAGTCAGAAACTTCGCTTTTTAGCTCTGGTCGGTCGCTACATCATTGTGTAAATTCTGTGCTCCCTTGCCTAAAAATGAGGGAGATAGAATAAACGGTTTTCAAGATTCTTTTCAACCCAAAGACTCTAGGCTCTACCTCCATGTTGCATGGTGGCTTTCTAATTGTGCAGCCACAGGATCCCTGCACCAGAAAGGCTCTTAAGTAGAGCTGCAAATCTCCCATATCCTTTGCAATAAGCAAACATATTGTTTGTTTAGAGAAAGGTTAACAGGGAAAAAAAAAAAAGCTTGCAAACTTTTGCTCAGTGGATTTACCTATTTTCTTAAAGATCCCAGTTGTACTTTCATTCCTAAGGAAGATTAATAGCCTCTAAAGTTTAGGGTTTAACAGAGAGTAGAAATTGCCCTGAAGCTCTGGATCTTCGCAGTTGTTGTTTTTTTTTTTTTTTTTAAATCCATACAGTTAAATCACAGTGATTCACTGATGCAAATTCTGTGTTTATCCCAATCTCTAAGCCTTCTGTGGCATTTGAGTTTATAACAGCTTTTGCAAATGTTGATTTAAGATTTGGGATTAAAGTAGGAACACACCACCTGTCTTAAAGTTGACATAAATGTTATAAAATGGGATGCTACACTTTTTCTAATCCTTGTCTCTAACCAGACCCATATGTAAATTTCACACAGTAGTATTTAGTAGCATAATTAATCCCTACTTTATGTTATGAGTAATATTTCCTATTCCCGACCCTGTAACGTCCTTTAAGAAGATCCATGTTCCAATTAGACTAGCCCATCGGCACTCTTTTAATGAGCAGATTAATCATTCGGATGGGTACAACGGTGTCATCACAGGTTTTAAATATGATAATCTACATCCTAATGGTGCTGCAAAACCTTGGCTTAGAGCAAAAAAGGTAGACAAAATTGGTGAGAGTTTCATTTTGTTCTCTATCTGGGATGATACAGGACACAGGACACCTTGGGTACTGCAGAGGGGGCAGATTTGGGAAGGTACTCACAGTTTGGTAACAACTAAAGCACACTGCTTGGTTCCCTAAAGCACACACTACTGTGTGCTCCATTGAGGTGGGGAAATTTTTCATATCTTCTTGGCCAGACAACTTGTCTTTTAGAACTCGACACCCTCCCTTCCCTTTTAAGAAAGGGTAAAGAAAGGGAACTTCCAAATGACAGCAATTTTAAAATAAAGTTAATTTTGGTTAAGCCTGATGGATATGAATCAAAAGGTTCTCCCACAGAGGTATGTATACGTGATAAGGAAAAAGAAAAGTCCTTCAAATCTGATGATTACCTTTCTGCATAAGATTATAGAAAATTGTTTGTTTTCTTATGCCTTCATTTACTCTCTCTAGAAAAGCATCATGACAGCCAAATTTCAGAAAGCATTGCTTTTCTGGGCAATGCATGGCAAAACCATTTAAAAAAAAAAAAAGGCTCACAGAGAAAAATATCAAGAAAGTAGAATTTGCTATAATTATTCACCCTGACAAAAAGTATGCTGTTAGGAGAGATTGATAGATGCAAGAAACTCAAACTAAACACATAGTCTTTTTCCTGTACCTCTTAGACACGAATACCCCAAAACCAAGCTCCTTTTTGAATTCTTACACTGTTATCCAGCTTCCACCATCTCAGTTAAACCCATCCTCCCAAAGACAGACACCTGGCTTGGTCTTGAAGATGAAGTCCAAACATAAGCAAGTCATGGCTACTTTTGTTGTCGTTGTTGCAACAGGATGGCTAAAGTGCAGCAACATCATCATAGCTCATAGCAACCTCAAACTCCTGAGCTCAAGTGATCCTCTTGCCTCAGCCTCCTGAGTAGGTGGGACTACAGGAACATACCACCATGCCCCCCTAATTTTTCTATTTTTGGCAGAGACAGGGTCTCACCATGTTGCTCAGGCTGTTCTCAAACTCCCAGTCTCAAGCAGTCCTCCTGCTTCAGCCTCCCAAAGTGGCAGGATTATAGATGTGAGCCACCATGTCTGGCCTATGGTCACATTTTTAATACAAAGACTTGCATTTATCTGTATCTACAGCAAAGATTTGGCTGCCAAGAAATCTCCAAAGAGAATATAGGCTGACTTAAGCAGATACTTAAGGATAGTAGTAACTGAGGGCAGATTCAGGTTCTGTACATGATAAAGGAACATAATGGGAGGATGCTGTTAATATGCTCAGGGTAACCAGAGATTCATCAGAGGCATCTGTGATAACAATCCAAGTTTCTGGATCCGCACAAATAAAAAGCCCTTTCAGGAAATAAGATATTTTAGAGAAATACCCAAATGGGGGATGGGGAAGATTGCTCCACTGTGATAACTTCATTGATTCAATTTACACCTAAAGGACTAGGCTCTGTACACACAGTGCTGCAGGAGATGCACTGACCCCTCTCAGATTGTTGTACACAACTCAGTTTCTGTTTGCAATTAGAAGATGAAAAATATTCCTATTTTCAAAAGGCTAAACCCAAGTGCAAGTTTCATTCTTGAATTGTGGACCAAAATCAATAAGTATCTTTACCGTGAAATGGAGTCCTTTTCTATAAAACACAAATTAAGTCTTCATTACCATCAAGATCCTTGTTGGAGGACAAGTTTCCTCTTTGGAGCTATTCCCATATCTACCTCCCAACCTTTCAATGCTTTCCCTATCAAAACCCACTCTTAAGAGAATAAAACTCATCCACGTTAAAGTCTGAGTATTGGGTGTAGATTTGGAAGGGGGCAGAGAGTTAAGTAGTTGGTCAGAAGCCAAGGAATCAATATGCTAAGGTTACAGACAGCCACAAGATTGGGAAGAAAATGTGAGATAAGGAAAGACCAGTGTGAGGTAGTTTTGGGGAATAGGGAAGTGAAGAAGGGTTTCCTGTCCCAATGTTCTAAATCTAACACTTTGGGAGTTTAAGACCCATGTTAACCCTGCTTCTTGTCCATGAAATCACTACTATGAATAAACATGAATTCAAAGAGTTTTGTCCTAGGGCAATGATTCAGCAAAAACTACAAAAGTGCCATTTTCCAAAACTCAGAAATTTCAAAAGGTTATGAATGAATTATACATAGACACTATTAAGAATGATGGCTTCCTACCTATCCACAGAAAAGATTTCTTTAATCTAGAAAAGCTCCCCCTGAAATGTGGCTCAAATGTGCAATTCAAACATGCTGGTCTTTTCTCCAGGAGGTTTAACTCCTCCCTGTTAAGTACCACAACATGGCAAAACACATGTCAACAACTACAAATAATTGCACAAAAATAATTATAAATTAGTTCTAGATGTCTAAGTCAGTGCGATTCATTTAATGCTTCCACTGAGATCCCAGTCCAAGAAGAGTTAATCAAGCATAGCAGCTTCCTAATCAGAACAGTGAACTAATGATCCTATTTCTGAGTAATACCAGTCAGATAAAGCTCTCAAAAGGTAGTTAACATCACTTTGGAGGAAAGGAATGACAAGTGGAAGTCCTGCTAGGGGTAATGCATCATTCATGCCCCCTCTCATTCTGACATTTTAACGTTATCTTGTTTTACTGTGTCGGCCTAACACTGCCACTGCTGGCAAATTAAACTGTGAACTTACAAAGTGGGTGGCAATAAATACAAATTATGAGAGTTCAAAAGATGTCCCTGGAGGTGCACTGCTAGACACAGAATGTCTCTGGTTTTTCTGTCACATAGCAATAGATGAAAGACAAAGTAGAACAGGCATTTTTGGAGGCAGAATGAAAAGAGGAAAGAGAATTAACTACCTAATGATGAAAAAGGAAATGAAAATGATGAGAAAACACATATTTTAAAACGGATTTGAAGGACATACCAGTGAAAAGGGGGAAGGATAAACTATGTATATAAACAACAAAAGGCTTATTATCTACTGGTCTTTTATGTAAATGATCCCCAAAAATAATTTTAAAATTGAGCAAGGCATTTATAAAGTATCAAGACTAATAACTAGGTATTCTGAGTAAGATTCACCACGAAATAATATGCACTGATGCTGTGGGGGTCTTGTTCATTGTATAAAGTTGTTGTCAAACGTGATCTGAACTCCTGACCTCACCTCTCCTCCCAGCCCTACAGAGAAAGTAAAACAACAAGAAGTTTGCTTCTTATAATCTTATAAGTAATTGTGGAGTAGCACAGATGCCATTAAAAATACACATATTGGGCGGCACCTGTGGCTCAAAGGAATAGGGCACTGGCCCCATATGCCAGAGGTGGTGGGTTCAAACCCAGCCCCTGCAAAAAAAAAAAAAAACCTATACACATAACAAGAGTTCCTTTGGAAGAGGAGGCCAAGAAAAGGGTCTTCCAGGAGCCCGAATTTCTGTGGCAATCTTATGGGGATTTCTAGTCAAAGCATCCTCAGGGGTTAATGGACAAAGTCAAGGAAAACAGAATGAAAATTAAAATGTCTCTAGAAAGTCTGCTGGGGGCTTTGCAAATTTAAAATGCCATAGTGAAAATCAGAAACACACCCCAAACAAAAGAAATCTGCCCCTTTTTACGTACATGATAAAAGACAGACCTAATAGAGATCAGATTTTTTAATATCACCCAACACTGAGACTTTTGCTCCCAATTTGGTCTAGTTCCACTAATGAATCTTATAAAATATTTTATCTGCCTATTCCATGCCCACAAACCACTCACAGGAGACTTGGAAATCATCATTTCTTCCAGAGTGCAGATATCAGTTGGGCCATATGCAACAACGGTCTGTTTATTTTTCCCATAAACCACCGGTTTCATAGAAACTCATTAGCATCACCTGTGTTAATTACACTAGCAAACCAATCAACAGCTCCTTCTTAATTAGGTTTTCTTTATTAAAGCCGGAAATTGCCAAGGAGACAAAAGTCACCTGGGGAAATTATGTGAAAAGGAGTGTTTATGCCAAATTACACACTAAAATAATAATAAAATAGCCCAGTTTGTTTACAGGAAAAGGAAACAATATTAATATTCAAGGTCACCGGCACACTCCTTATTAATTATTCTCGTTATATTAAATTGTGATCATTTCTGCTTCAAGAGAGTTGGCTTATAGAAAGTCTTTGTACTGGAAGTTGACTCACATCAGACTTTAATGGCTGTGGTCAGCGATTATGACTTGCTTATTCCATAAACACGAGCACCTACAGGTTAAAGCAGTTAAGACTAATTTCACAAGCCCATGTCCCAACTGTAACTCAAAATCCCGCATGTCTGTTAGTAAACCTAGAAAGGCACATAAAAATGTACTATAAAAGGAAAAGATACACATGTGACTCTCGGAATTTGCAATTCTCCTAGGAAAAAAGAAAAAAGACTTCCAAACAAATTTCTCTCACTTCCAAGCCTTTCAGCTGGGGAGGGAGAAAAGGAACAGCTTTTAAAAGGAGATTCCTTCTTCACAGCCTTACGGGGAAGATCCCCTGGGACATTTAAACCAAGACTGGTCAAAGCACTAGAAAGTAGATTGCAGGAGCTTCCTGTTCAGGTCATGTGGTGGTGGATAGAAGGAGGGCCGATACCAGATGACCTATTAGGTCTTTTCATCTTCAATTTACTATAATGCTAAGTACATTTACCACGGACTCAAAATCTGTCTTTGGAATAATGAAGCTGGGGCACGCCCATGAGTAAAGTGAGGATGACAGTGCTTAACCTGATTCTTGAGAGAAGAATGAGCTCCTATCTAGAAAGTACTTGGATGATGAAAGTCACTGAGCAGGTGATCGTAGCTCTGCTTCCCATCAGTCTGAGTGGCCTGTACAGGAGGCCTGTGAATTGTGGCTCTGTGTGGCCAGCCGAATAGTAAAAAGTCCAGTAGATTTGGGAGCTGGGCCTCAAAGAAAAGCAAATGTAGACTTTAACAAGCTACATAAATGAAATAACTTCCCAGCATCAAGCTCCCAGACCCCACCGTCCAGGCTCTCAGGGGCTCCCTGCCTGGGGTCTCCTTTGCTCCTGTTTGGATTTCCAGACACCTCCCACTCCGTGACTTTTCACTAGACATCCAGAGGGAGGTTTGCCCTAACTCTCACAAGGACGTCTTTGTTTTCTAGAATAAATGCCACAGGAGGAAATTGTCAAGGAGAAGATGACCCAAAGACCATAAGAAAACACATCACAAGTGGTCCCAAATCCTAAATAGATCGGAACATCAGAAGATTTCTGTTGTGGCCTCTAAAAAGCCCACCGAACCAACACACCCAAGTAGCACCATCTTCAAGGGCTAAGACTCAGGGGTAGGGAGGGAGGCACATTCTCACCTCCACCTTGGAAAAATGCCCAGAATCTGAAGTCCATAATTTTTAAATTGCTTCCTAGTGTTGAGAGATTAATATTAATATCAGAGAATATAGACCCAATGCTGTAAAGGGAAACAGAATAAGGTCCTTACATGTGAGGAACAAAGTATTCCTTCTTGATCATCTTTCAAATTGCTGCAATAGTTTTCAACCTTCCACACAGAGATCATACTGGCTCCTCTGGAGAATGAAGTTGCAGCTTATACAAAAGCCAGGGTGCTCGTGCTGAGTCTCCATGATGGGCTGATGACCTTTCTGGAAAGGTGCTCATCCTGACAGGCCATTGTCTTGTCTGCCCACCTCAATCTGCATTCTCAGCTACTCTTTCTTCCTCCTCCCCCCTCACCTCCCCAGCTGGGCACCTTGTCACTCAGGCCTCAGCCGACTTTATTTCCATTACCAGCCCGTGCAATACACACACACACACACAGGCACACACCATCTTGTATATTTGGGTACACAAAGACAGCTTAGTGACAACAAAATTTTGCAATGGGGTTATCAAAGTAGATCATTAAGAAGTGAAATGGATTTGTTCCAAAAATGCATCTTCATGAATCAAGGTCAGCTTAAAAATCCTGTTAGTGGACCTGACTGACACAGAAGTCATTCTAAAAACACTCAATCTCAAGTTGCAGTGTTTTTAGGGTTTTCCTCAGGAAATGCCAGGAGACTTGGAATACCAAAAGCCTGTTGTTGGGGGAAAAAAAAAAAAAAAAGCTTCCCTTTAGTTTAAGACTGCTCTGCTTACCGTTAATGACTGGGTGGACATCTTCCTTATTGCCCCAAAACTTTCCTCTCCACCTATTTATCCTCCACGTTCAAAGGCTTCCCATCTCACTCCGAGTAAAAGCTCAGCATCTTTATATGGCTCACGGGGCCCCAAAAATGCACCCAGGAAGCCTCAGGCAGCATCACTTACTACCTACTCTCCTGCTGGTCAGTTCAGCTGCAGCCCACCGGCTGCTGCACCCTGTCTCAAACCTGCGAGGCACTCCCTTCCTGCAGGGCTTTGTCTCCCAGTGCCAGGTCTGCCCAGAGTTTGCTCCCCCCAGCTATCTGCCAAAGGCTTTCCCTCTGCACCTTCGGGTCTTGGCTCAATTGCCAACCTATCTAGGAGGCTTTCCTGCCTACTGTAGTTAAGGTAACAACTGTAACCCCACCCTGACATTCCCTGGTCTCATTTCCTGAATTATTTTCCTCTGTAGAATTTATCACCATTTGATGTACCATCATTTTACTGGCCCATTTGTGTATTATCTATCTGTCTTCACTAGAACATATGCTTCTTGAGGGCAGTGAATTTCACTGTGTCATTCATGTGGAATCTCCACTGCCAAGGTTGGTGCCTGGACCTTAGGAGGCACTCAATAAATATCTGTTGAAAGAGGGAAGAGGAGGGAAGGGAATAGGGCTATATCTACCCTCCCGCTGCATCCTTCTGTTCCTCTTTTCTTTCCCTCTTTATCTCCTATTTTCTGCTCTTGAATAGTCTTCTGTACCCTACTACCCAATCCCACCCCTTCATCTATGTAACTCTCATTCTTTCTTCACCATTTTCTCAGAGTTTTCTCTGGCCTCCTAAACAGACACATACCCCTTGCCTTCACGAGGTAAGTCCATCAAATCAGCCAAATATTTGTCATCTTCCCCTTTATCAATACATCATCCTATAGATTTTTCATTTGTGTGATTTTTAAAATTGAATGTCTGAGCTCCTAAACCCCCAACCTTACTATTAAAATTCCATGAGAGCAGATCTTATTATCATTATGCCCACAAGCTAGTAGACAGAAGGTGTCGAATAAATATTTGTTGGTTAAATAAGGTAAGAATGTATCTTCTGTGGTAAAAGTTAATTAAGTTAATTGATACATTATCCATAGCTCTGTGTCCCACAAAAGCCTTAATAATTCCTAATAACATTAGAGGCAGTCCAAGCTGTGGTCACTGTCATTGTTGTCATCACCTACAAGGTCATCTGTTGGTTCTCACCATCTCTCCCCCCCTGGCTCCCAGCACCTTCAGTTCTTTGCCACCACCTTGCACCCTGAGGAAACCTGAAGACACCCAGATCTTAACAAATAGCACCCCCCCTTCCTATTCCTAACACATTTTGCTGGTGTTCCCATTCATTTGACACCTCCACTGCAGAATTTACCACCCTGACCATGTTTGCAGGCTGCATGCTCCGCAAGGGCATCAGTGGGGCTTATTCTCTTTATATCTCTAATTCCTAGCACAGTGAAGCATTCAATGTGTTTGAATAAACCAACAAGTAGTTACCCTGTTCTGACTGATTTCCAGCCCTCTGTGATTAGACAGCAACCTGTGGTTCAGAGAGCCCAATAAAATCAAAGCCTTGTCTTTAAAAAAAAAAATGCAGGCTTGAGGCAGAAAGTCTGGCAAATCACCCAGACTTTTGCTAACCGATGGTTCACAGCCTCAAATAAGATAGCCAGCATCTGACCTTTCACATCCTGAAAGTTCTCAACTGCCACTTGAGAAACATTCCAAAAATCCTCAACTCTGAACTGTCTCACTTCAATGATCTCCCTAGGTTTCAATTGTTTTGCATAATTTTTTTAAGTTTATTAGTGGGAAAAAAAAAATCCTCATTGGAAGTATACACGGCTTGAAGATGGTTTTTTTGTAGACGATTTCTTGAACACACACACACATTATCTCCCAGATAGGTGATAATGGCTCTTTAAGGAGCTGTCATGATCAATCGTAAAAATACATATTTAGAACACTTTTTAAAATGTGTGTGTTATAAAAATGTTTTAAAATGAAAACTATTTACCCAAAAGACTATAATGGTTCTGAAGAGTATTTTGTAAATCCATATTTGAGACTTTAAGGGGGGGGAGGGAACGATTTCTGATCTGAGAGATCATAAAGACTTCACTGAAGCCATTAACATTTATTGTCTCTCAAGGGCTAAAAATGTTGCTGGGAACATGTTTCCAGGTTGAAGAAAAAACACAGCCCATCTTCTAACAAAGGGTCTTGGATGCGCCTCTCTGTCCTGCCCCAAAGGCTGACAGACACCAGTCCATTATACTAACTAATGGCACACTTAGAAGAAAATGCCATCCAGAGATGTTAGCCCAGGGACCTTGACTAATGGGTACTGTCTAATGTTCAAAGACCCCATCAGCTCTGGTCACTGATGAGACAGTCTAAGAGTAGTGCATTAAGACCTTGGTAGAGAAAGTCACTGTGGGAAATCTGATAGGATGAATTGGATATTTGAGGGGAAAACACTCTTTATCCCTTTTGTCCCAAGCCTGATTTAGAAGAAAAGAATGATTAATGATCTCATGTAAAAACCTAGTCTTCTACACCCTGTATTGACTAAAAAGAAACAAAAAGCAAAAAAACAAACAAACATGCTCCCTTAGAGAGCATGCAGACCTACAAACATGTTCAGGGTGGTAAATTCTTTCATTAAAAAGAAAAGAAAAAACCTAACAAACAAAAAATCATTTTGAATAACAGCCATCACTTAATCCCTATACTTAGGACCTACTGTAGACTGCGTTTACTGAGGCAAAAAAAAAAAAAAAGGAATATTTTCTGGTTCATGAAAATAAAAAATTCTGGGTCCAGTAAATGGCAGAAATATGTTGGATCAGTCCTCAAGTTGTGAATGCTGCATAGTTACTTCATATTTTTTGCAACTTTTTTTTTTGAGACAGAGTCTCACTCTGTTACCCTGGGTAGAGTATTGTGGCATCATAGCTCACAGTAACCTCAAACTCTTGGGCTCAAGTGACCCTCTTGCCTCAGCTTCCTGAGGAGCTGGGACTGCAGGCTCCCGCCATGACACCTGGCTAGTTTTTCTATTTTTAGTAGCGATGGGGTCTTGCTCTTGCTCAGGCTGGTCCTGAACTCTCCATTTTTTTTTTTTTAACATAAAAGAGCTTTGGGCAAGAAAAAGAAAGAGTTGAGGGTGAAATGAAAGAGAGAAAGAGAAATCAAGAGTGAGAGAAAGAAAGGAATGAAGGAAGATGGAAGAAGAAAAAAAAGAAAGATTCAAAGATTTCAGGCATCTGTAACATTATACGCTGTGTTGGCCTGAAGCAAAATATCACAGGCAACCTATAAACGGAAGTCAAAAATGAAAAGAGGGAGAAACTTAACCATGGCCACATGAGAAACACTGCTGGACACAAACAACTAGAGGTGGGAGCTGGAAGGAGGGGTCATGTTGACATATTTTTCACATTTTTATACTATAGAATTCACAAATCTTTACTGGGCTTTCCCAAAAACTTTACCTCTCAGGTCTGAATGACCAGCTGGGTTTGATTAGGACAGGAATCCACCCCTATTCAAGGACTGAGATGATTGGATTCGACTTTACACCAAAGGAAGTTAAGTCCCTAATAGTTAATGAAACCAGCAGATTTCCTTTCTTACACCTGAAATAACCTGCCTCCCAGAGCCTGTCCAATAGACTGTCTCCAAAAGCAAATAGACCCAGCTAAGAGTACCTTCAAAGCAGAGCTTTTATTTATTGTGAAGACAGAATGAAATTGGTCCTTTTTATGTAACACATGAGTTAGGCTGACCTAGCCACTCATACATAGCAAAGTAGTGGTTCATTGTGTTGGCTTTTCTTCCCTTTCCTGTAATGGTACAAAAAGAATCTAAATACTCAAGGGTTCCTAAGCCTCTTGATGAGAGTACTTAACTCACATCAATGGCAACAGGACTTAAATCTAGACATTTTAGGCAGAATGGATTTCTTTGTTGGGTATTCCCCCCTGCAACAGCTTGAAGTCACACTAGCTATGTGCACAAACCCATAATAAATCTCCAGGAATGTAAAATACACTACACTTTCCCCCCCGCCCCAAGTTGGCCTGGGTCATTTATCATTCTGTGGATTTCAAAAAGATGGTAGTGTTTTTATTGCAAAGGCCTTGTCATTACAGAAACTAGAAAAGAAAGTATTGATCACAATTAGATCATATATTAGCAGCCCCTGATGTCTGGACTGCTGAGGATTTCAAACTAGATCATTCTCCTGTTAAAATTCTGGACAGCAATTTCTTTTATGTTAGAATAACTAGTATAAACCCATAAAATGTAACCTAAAAATGTAATTATAATTGCCATGCCAAAAGCAAGCCAGTCAATATCTTTGAGATTCTAATAGTTTCAAGCACTATTACCTTAACGGTCTCACATCACAGTACTGATTAAAGAAACATTTTGTCTTTTTATCTGTATGGAATGGCCGGTGTAATCACTGAGGCATAGAGAGCTAAAATATTTATTAGTGAGTATACATCTTGGTTCAGGCAGTGAATGTCAATTTAGGGTGGAAAGTTACAACACAGCTCTCAGGCCAATTCATTTTCCGGTTCTTCTAATGCTCCTGTGGTCATCATCCCAAGCAGAGAAGGAGTCTTAGCATCTGCCCCCCTCCCCAAAAGAACCACTCCTGCAGATTTTCCAGAAGGCTCTTGTTGGGAAGTTGCAAACTGGTCTTAAATGAACAGTGACTGCCATGGAACCAGAGTCAGCCAACAAGGACACACCTGAAATGGAGAGGCCTGAGTAGATAGAAACCGCAGAGAGAGGCCAGCCTAGCAGCTGGTTTCAATACACCCTTCCTGTCCAACAAAACTGGCAACAAAACTATTCATTTGAATCTTATTGATTAAAAAATAATAATTATCTAAAATTTGTTCGTGAAAACCTACCATTGTCCCACCAAGTACATGATCTATGACTTAGATCTTGAAAGGTAGGTATCATTAAATCCTTGTAAATTACCAAACTCAGAACTAGAAGGTGCAGGTAAAAGGGTTTCTTCAAGCTAGACCCTTAATACATTTCTCTTGACAAACTACAAAATCTCATTATATACATTTGGAAGGTAAAAAACATAAAAAGGTGTTTAAAAATAAACAAGCATATTCCTGATCATTTCTCTGAGAACTGATAATACATGATCTCCCAATTAGTGGAAAAGAAAGAAAATTCAGTGTCCTATCCGTCCAGAAACATCAGCGCGATGGCCAAATAAAATTTCTACCATGGGACGTGCACAATTAATTTCACAATTAAACTTATCTGTGTCATGTACATTTCCAAAGCAAGGTATGAAAGGGGTGGTAAAAAAGAAGATTTGCTTCCTTGAGAAAAATGCACTTTCCAATTTGGTAAAAATGCAACAGCGCTGACCTCTCAGTGGTCTGCTCAGGAAAAGCATCCATTTTGCCTGTTGTTCCCCAGTTCTTAAACATACGGGGCACCAGGCCTCAATCCTTCCTGCCTTGGGGAGGAGGAAGGAGAGGAGAGAGAACAACACACACAGGGGAACGGGAGGGAAAATAGGTGATTCTGGCTCAAAAATTAAGTGAAAACGCCAACCTTGTCACCCCCAGACGGCCAGACAAAGGGAAGAGGCAGCCTCCCGCGCACATGGTCTACCCACGGGTTAACTGGCATTTCTAATACTTTTCACCTAGTCTGACTTGACAGATGCCTAACCTTAGCTACTGAGTGGAGACAGGCTGATGGGCCTTGGCCATACAGGAGGAAAATTTTTGATGCTTCTCACTTATGACATGATTGATTTTCTTTCAGCGGCCCTTCACTTTGGGAAGTGGCGAGGGCTGGCTCACTGCGCCCCGGTGCGCCCTGACCCCCGACATGCGGCCGCTGTGAGGCTGGAAACCGATGACGGCAGAAACCTAAAAAATCAATAGGCCCTGTCAGTCAGGGGCGAGGCGGACGTCTTTTAAAAACCCAATCACGACATGTATTTGCTGCATGGTCTGGATCTACTGCACACTTGAGAACACACTGAATTTCCCCCTTCTCCTATTTATTTATTTGGCTCTGCCATATACTTCATTTGGCTTCTTTCTGCCAGGAGGGGGGAAGCCTTAACCTTTAAGCCAGCAAAGGAAGGGGCAAGCCGTGTGTTAAGGTGGGTTCTTCATAGTTACAACAGGAAAAATTCCCTGGAAACTATTTGAATAGGACGAAATAAATAGAGCACTTTGCTGCTGCCAACATAAACAGTGACATCTTGTTGTTGTGTTTTGTTTTTTTTTAACATTATCTGGAAAGAATTTAGACAGAAGACGTTTAAGTCTAAAAACACGTAAGGGCAAAGCTGCTTAATAGAGTTGATTGAGGAAAGAGGATTGTTTAATTTTTGTTTGGGGTTTTAGGCAAAATAATTAAAGATACACACAGAGAGTCTCTAGTTCTCTGCTGGGGAAGAAGCAGCACTTGGAGGAATCACTCCATTTCTAAGCAGGGTCGGTGTAATACTCTCTATTCAATGTGGAAGAAAAATCAAATATGCATCCTTTCTTTAGGAGACAGACAATGCAAAAGATGGCATTTAGCTTCTTCATGATCTGAGGTGGTGGTGGGGGGGGAATAAATATCAACTATGACAAGCCAAAAAGATAAGAGAAATACCATCAGCTGAAATGTTTGCGCACAGAGAAAGAAATCCCACACTCACACAAAAAGAAAAAGGAAGAAAGTGAAAAAGGTTTGGAGACTATGACCAAAGAATACTATTAGGGACTATTAAAATGTATATGATAAGAGCTGTGGGAAAGTGGATGGCAGAATTTCTGCCACACGCTTTTCTTCTTTCTTTTCAGATAAATAGATGGGTATACTATGCATCATCTTAAAAATCCACCCAGGTAAACATCATACATTAAAAATAAAACAAATAAAATCTGTGCATGAATTCCGAAACTAAGCCCAATTAAAGGTTTCTTTATGACTGTAAACCTGACAAGCTGCAATTTCCCCCTGTTGCAGTGGGTGTGTGTGTTTTAATGTAATATTAATGAGCCAGGATGGAGGGTCATAAAAAGTGATAGGTTTTTGCGATGGTAAATTATAAATCGGTATTGATTTTTCCCGGCACTAATGCAGCCAGCTTATTGTAAGACACCACAGGCAAAGTGCACTTTATCAGATTAGACTGGGGCCGGTATCAAATATACATGAGAATAAGGATGCATTTGTGAGTTAGACTAGACTTTTCTTCCCTAACAATGCATGAAATTTTTAAGGAAAAAAAAAAAAAAGACAAAAAAAAAAGACAAGGATACTGGGAAATTCAACATTTTTTTTTCTTTGCCGAAGTAAAAATGTCCAGAATTGTTGCTCTTGGGACAATTTGTCTCCAAATGAATAGAAGTCAGCGAGAATACTAATTAAATTATAAATAGTTTTCATAAAAGGCTGTTCTAAGTGCCTCTCATTAATTTGTAGTTGAGGACTAGGCTCACAACAAAAGGGCATGCTTCTGCCCCTTCACTGGGTGTGGTAACATTTTGCCCACCCTCTGGGTGTGGTATCATTCCTTGCCCTCTGCCCATAAGTCATCGGGATGGGCCACAGTGGCAAAGAAACTGTTATTTTTTTTTTCAAATGATTGAAGGTTCTTCTCCACGGTATTTTATAATCAGAAGGACTTCATGAGACACGTGAGTGGAGATATTTAGCTCCAGAGAGAAGAAAGGAGGCAAAGAAAGAATAACAAGAAGAAAAAGAAAAGAAAATGACCGGACCTCACTTCCTTAGACAAAGATATGTTATTTGTCCTCCCTCCAAACCTGGGTCAGCTCTGAACTCACTTCACATCTCTTATGTCAATAGAGAAGAAAGTCCTCACCCTGAGTGTGTGTGTGCCTTTTGTTCTTTGGAGAGATTTCTCCTCCAGCTTTGTTGGGGGTGCTAGCAGCCCTGTTTCCAAACACTTCCCGATTTCTTCCTAAAAACTGCTGGCATGCTCTTCATCAAAATCTGCCACTTCCCTCCTGCACAAAGGCTGTGCTTCCACCACGTGATTGCAAGCTGTGCCCAGCTCTGAGGCCGGATCGGCAGCCAAGACTCTGCTCTCTGTCTCCACGGCGTGAACAGGAATTGGAAACCAGCACACTCACCTCCAAAATAGTCTTTTTTTTTTTTTTTAAGAAGTCAGGGAGAACATGTGTTTATTGACAGTTCATTAACAAACATCAACCCCCCTGCAAGCTGTTTACTAAGGAATGTAGTGAAGTGAAGAAGTGTGAATATAAATAACTAACAAAGGAAGAATGGAGAGAAAATATCTCATGGCGGTGCCCTTTTAATGCATTTTGAATCTATTTTCTTTTCTGCTGGAAACATGATGCTACCAAAGGTATATCCGTGACACCCAGGGCAGTAAAAACAAAAGGTGTTTGTGTACTGGTATCTAGAACATTTAAATAAAACTCTGGAAAACCAGAGTATGACATTCCTTCTCATTTTCTCTCTTTAGCAAAAGATTTAAACAATGTTTTTACAGAATGAAAAATAAGCTAGTAAGTTTCATAATCATAAGGTTAAGGCTATAATTGCTAATTTCTAAAATATGAAGGATATTCAAAACCACAGCCAAACTTCACAAAAAAACAGGCCCCAATCTTGAGGAGCATAAAATCTAAGTCAGAGTAAGCAAAATCAGCAAAGAATACATAAGAGTCGATAGGTGTTTCTCATTTGTTACATCAATACTCTAAGTGGGCATACTCAATGAGGGTAGCTAACTATTTCCAAATGTTTTTTAAAAAAAAAATCGTACTACAATATCCTCACATCAAAATGGCTTCAGCAATTATAGCAATAAGGGAAAATGTTTTTAGACAAGAACAAATCAGGTAAAACCTAATAAAGCCTAAAGGAAATTAGAAAACTAGAAGGTTGTTTTCATGAGAGTTTAATCTTTTCACTGAAAAGTGATCTTTATTATATGTCAAATCAACATTTTAAAGCTCTTTCTTATAAAGTAATAAAGGTAAAAGCATACATTTTTACCTATTCTAATGTAACCTTATTTTGAGGCCCAAATCCTCATTTACATTTTTCATAAAATCATGCAGAGGTTCTCTCTGCTTTAGGGATAAAGCTAATAAACAAATACATAAATTAGTATATTTTAATTAAACGTTATCCCATGAATTGTAATATTGTACACCACTGCCTAATACAAGAACAACTTTCTTACTTAAAATCCAGTACAATATTAAAATATTAAAACTCATTAAAAATTAATTTAAAAATACTTTATAAATGCTCAAGTACTCTGAGCCCTGTGTTTTTAAAGGTTTATGCTGTTGCTGTACATATGATGTAATACACAAGCTCTCAGCAAAACAGTCCAAGTAGGATTACTTTGCAGACTATACTGACAGACTTTGAACAATTGTAATCGTTTTGTTTCAAATAGTTCGTCAAAACAGTGCTTGCTAGAATCTTAGTTTAAAACAAAAGTTCTAGGAGACACATACAGCAAAACAATTGAATAATGATTTCAAACCATTGTCCTAAAGAGTTAAGATATTTGATTTATGATCTAGCTAGGTCCTGATAACATCATTTTAAAATCACACCCAGTTAATTCAACCAGAACCTATTTGAGTGCCTACTATGTGTCCCAAATGAGCTACACACTTGGGATTTAACTGTCAATTTATGACTTGGGCAAGAAGACTCAAAGTAGGTTACAATCGCCTAGACCAAACCACATACTAATTGAAACTCTATAAAAAAGGTAGATAGACTTTAAACATGCCTAGAAATATCTTTCGAAATTCTAGGTCAAAGAGATTAGTACCCTGAGACAATGAGCTAATGAATGTAAATCATTTGACATGTGTTAAATAAATAAATATTAGCTGCTACTGTTGTTACTAAGAGTATTATTTGCACAGTAAGACTCAATCAAAAGTGGAGGTTGACCAAAGCTTAAAAACGCAGATGGAAAGGATGTAGTTGGGCATACTTTACAGACAAGTTAATAATCATTTATGGAGAGACTATTGTATGTCAGACACTATGTTAGGCTACATGGCTACAAAGAATAACAAGATTAAACTAAGCTACCCGAGGGACGTAACTTCTTATTCTGACATATTTTAGTGCTGTATCTCCAGATCCCAACATAGTACCAGGCACACGAGAAATACTTGATATTTATTTGTTAGATAAATGAGTTGATAACAAAACAAAAACCCCTACCAACAAGGCATTCACAGTCTAATTATTTTTACTTCACAGTACTTGGAGTTTTCCATTATAAATCCAGCTTGCTCTTTTTGAAACTTCCTCCCTCGCCAAAAGTAATCTAATAAAATATCCATGATCCTTGGAATCAGAGCTTATAATCCTACTGGTATTTAAAGGAAAAGATACATATCGTGGTCTTAAAAGGGCCAGACTTCTATCCAGCATTCTGTATATGAAGCTCTCGATTTAACCAGAATTAACCCTGGGAGGAAATGTAACATAACAAATGGCAGAAACCATGGAGTCCTTTTGCTGTGTCCCCCTGCCAGGGGGCTGCTTTGTTACCTCATGGGGCAAGTCGTGGTAGAACTCCCTGCCCCAAGCACCGGCTTCTATGGGCCACCCTTTATCCGAGAGGCCCTGGATATCCATCCTGGAGGCTCCTAACTCTCTCAGCTCCCTGGTAGAGCTCTTGTCTGAAAAATATCAGCTTTTCATTTCAATTAAATTACCGTTGACCACCCAGAAGGTGGTAAAACAGCACAAGGGTTCCCTTCGGCAGCAAGCTTTGAAAAGGCCCTACCTCTTTTACTTGGTTGAAATTCTTTGTAACCTAAAGACATGAAAGAAGAAAGGAAAAATACGCCCCAAGGCAGCACTAGGGGCTTTTGTTGTATGTATATAAGTGTGTTTTGAAGAGACAGATTCACTTACCAAGCTTTCTGAAGTATGATATTTCCAGTACAAACTAATTACAACCCCATCTCAACTCTACAGTATCTGTTCACAGAGGTAGGAGGCGTCTTTTTCCAATACTGGTGGAATGTTCTCTAGAGGTGTATTGATTGCGCAGTGATGGGAAACTATAGGACAAACCTGAACTAATTAAGCAATAAGCTCAAGGACTACCTACCTTCAATACTGTTTGAAGGTACATTTAATTATTGCATGGCCACAACGCCATGAAGAAGAATATACCATTTAGGTAAATGTATCAGACAATATTGACCAGATGACTGAGACTCCCTATCAGCTCTAACGTTTTTGGAAAATCAAAGGGAATAAGAAGCAAATATTTCAGTTTGGGAAGTGAATGCTGCCACATGGAGCAGAAGTGAGTTGTGGAAGGAAGTAAGTAAAGAAAGTGACCAAACCTGTGATAATGTGCTCAGCCAAAAGCTAAATAAATAGGTTCCAGGCCGTGGACAGAAAGTCTTCACAGTTATCTGAGAGTGTGTTAGTGCTTTATCCAGGCAGAATCTCTCATCCTGAAACTTTGTGTGTGTGTGTGTAACCAAATAAAGAAAACAAAACTGTGTCTCTTCTAATAGAAATCTAATAATAAAAAGTAAGATTAAAATGCTGGTTACTGTTATAATGTCTGAGTCCTTCAGTTAGAAGCGTATTTCCCATGAATATCATAAACTTCCTAATCATCCCTGGGATCTCCAAAGAAGGGGTAAATAATCTAAAGGAATACTTCTTAAAGTTTCCAGCTCCTCTCAAGGTAGCTTATTGCTTTAGCAGAGAACACTACCTGCAAAGTCTACTAACAATATTTCAGTAATAGCCAAAATCCTAGGTGGGGCATGGTGGCTCATGCCTGTAGTCCTAGCACTCTGGGAGGCTAAGGATTGCCTGAGCTCAGGAGTTCTAGACCAGCTTAAGCAAGAGCGAGACCCCTGTCTCTAAAAATAGCCAGATGTTCCCATCTCTAAAAATAGCCAGATGTTGTGGTAGGTGCCTCTAATCCCAGCTACTTGGGAAGCTGAGGCAAGAGGATTGCTTGACCCTAATAGTTTGAGGTTGTTGTCAGCTATGATGCCACTGCACTCTCCTGAAGGTGACAAAGTGAGATTCTTTGTCTCTAAAAAAAGAAAAAGCCAAAATCCTAAATGCTGATACTGGGACCAGGTTCGAAGTCAATCTCTATGATGCTATTCATGAATACTTCAGATTTCTAACTTCTATTTTTTAAGTTTCTCAAGTCTCTTATCTGATAACTCAAAGGAGATTATACTCCATTTTTCTATTTTGTGGATACTGGCCCTTTTATAAGACCAGTTTTCTTATAGAAGTATTAGCATCACATTTTTTAGGCAAATAAAACAATACCAATAATATATTCAGGACAATGTTAGTGGTATAAGAGCATTCAATAATAAGGAATCTCACAGTGAGAGAGTTGTTTCCTTTTCAATTTTCTTTTAACTGCTCAGTTCCATCAATGCGAAAATCTCAGTTTGGTGCTAGCGTTTCTTGAACACCTTGTGCTTGCTAATCTCCACATTTAGCAGAGTCGTTGGCATCAGTGAAAATGCAACACCCGCTTTCCTTTCATTGAGTGTGTCTTGCAGTGACCTTCCATTTACATACAGCAGTTGAGGCTGAACTGCCACTTAGGGCACCACTACCAAGTGTCCTTTCCAAATAAATTCAAGTTTAAAGAGTGAGTTGATGTAAATACATTTATTTCTTAAAATAGTACAGAAGATACAAAGGATATGGCAGGAAACTATGGCAGTGGTATGAGAATGGTGCTTGCAAGGAAACCATGAATTAAAGAAAGCGGCTGGGCTGAGAAACTGACAACGGGATGTTTAGTGGTAGTTGTGCCACCTGCCAGCTTTGTCACCATGTGAAAGTCACTAAACATCACCTATCTTGACCGTAAAGTAAAAAAATATCAGTGTTCTTAATCTGACCGCACAATGAAATTACCTGGAAATCTTTGAGAGAATGTAAATGCTTGGGCTGTATCCCTGACCAATTATTTCAGCATCTCTGGAGGTGGGGACTAGACATCAGTATTTTGTTGTAAAAATTCCCAGGAAATTCTGATGTAAGGCTAAGGCAGAGAACCATTGGTAGAGAAGATCTCTAAAATCTTCTGAACCTTAATATTCCACTAAAAAATGTTAAATGCTAAAGTCTATTTTCTCCTTGCATTTGTTTTTTTTAACCTTCTCTCCTCTTTTTCCTCCCGAAGTTCTGACATATTCCTTCTGAATTTTGCTCATGTGACGCCTTCCAAATCGCCATTATTCACAAAAGCCATTAATGGTCTGTTTTTCTATTTCTCTGATCAGTAATAAAGACATTAAAACTCAGGCATCAGAGTCTAAAGCTAGAAAGCCTGCACAGACAGTTCAGATTTCTCACTGTGAGCCTAGTGTCTGGGAGAAGAGGAGGAGTAAGAAGCTGTGATTCTTTGATTTGGGTGCCAATAGCACCCATGAAGATCAGCCCCTGAATCCAAGAGTCGGCAGGACTGTGCAGCAAAGTTCCCAGGAGAGGGGGGTGCACTGCCCAGGCCGCTGAGCCCTGCAGCATTAGCTCTAGGGCACATACCACTTAAGCCCCTGCGACAGTAGCTACTCGCCCCAGGAATGGCACATCAGCAAAGCCATTCCGGGCAGTCTGACTCTCCTGCCCAGCACAGCCCCTGGGTCAGGGGGCGACAGCATGATAAATGCTGAGCCACAAGCCATGCTGTCTCCTAGCCCCCATCTCCTTCCCAGCTTAATTAAGGAAGAACATAATTCCCGTCCCTCCCTCTCTGTTTTCCCTTTTCTCTCCCCCTTCTTGGTCTGCAATCAGGGGCTGCCCTCTAGTTTAGAGTTTTGGCAGGTGGAAGTGAAGGCTCCTGACAAGTTCTGGACAAAATTAGGAACAGAGACAATTTCAGGACTAGACTTTATTTTTTAATTAAAAAGAGTCACTTCTATCCTCTCCCCAGCTCTCCTGGGCTGACTCTGGTCATTCTCGGCAGAGGTCTCAAACTCAGATGGAACACACGGAAACATTGCATCTCCATGTAAAGAGCTATAATCTGCCACAGTGGGGCTGCCAGGCAGGAGGTGAGCCCATGATTACACATTTTCCAATTTTGTAAAAGAAGTGAGATAAATGGATTTAAATGAGAAATCTGATTTCATGATGTCGGCCTCAAATTCAAATATTTTTAAAAATTCTGCTATGAATCTGAAGATTGAATTAATGTGGGGAGCTGCCCACCCATTCAGGGACTTTTCTAAATTGTGAGGTTGGGGGAGGGGGGAGAAAACTCCTAAGAATTTAATCTCTCTCATTTCACTGGGTTTGCCAGATTTATATAATCCTTGCCTGAACCTCAGCTTAGCGATTCAATCACTCGCCATCCAAATAATAATAATTATTACTACCATGGCTATAACTTTTCATGTGCACTTCTGCTGACCATCCCTATGAATAAGGTACTGTCATGGCTATCATTTCGCATAAGGAATCTGAGGCTCAGAAAGACGAAATAACTCCACTTCCACCACATGACAAGGAAGTGTTAGAGACAAAGTGAGACAAAGTTGAGCCTGGCTGATTCCTACATCCATGTTTTTAATACAGTGGCACTGTCCCACCCCAGAGTTAAGAGACCTGAGAAATAGCAGGGGATAATGTTTATTAGTCTAGCTGAGGATAAAAGGAGACAGATTTTCATTAAAATGCAGGCTTCGATGTACCAAGCATGTGCCCTTGGGCAGACTATTTTACTTTTCTGAGCTTCAGTTTCTTCTTCTGTAAAATGGGAATACCATTCATATCTCTAACGCCCACTAATAAGTGGGCATTCCATGAAATAATCCATGTAGAGGCTTAGCATAAAGCCTGGAGTATAATAAACCCAGAGTAAACCTGAATTACTACCGTTATTGTTTCATTATCCTTACTATGAGTCATCACTCCTCACATTCAGCTCTTTATCCTAAAGCCACGGAGTCCTAATACTGCCTAGGGCTTTAAGAACACTTCATTTTTCAAAGCCTTTTAACATTCATTATTTCATTTGATCCTCCCAACAATCTGATGAAGCAGGCAGGGCATGGACTACCACATATGGCAGAGGAGAGAATGAAAGCACAGAGAGGTCAAGAGGACTTCCAGAGTCACACAGGCAAGTCATAGGCACCGTAACTCTGTGCTTTCTTCCAGTTACTAGACATTCCAATGAAGAAGTGGGGGCAAACATATGTCTGTGGGTGCCTAAACATTTAACCAGGATCAGAACACAACTCACTGCCTAGGAAAAAGATACAAGAACACTTCTGAAGAAACATAGATGAACTGGAATTAATACACAGTAAATGATGTGGATAAATACTTACAGGTAAAGAAATTACTAGAAGCGATGCTATCGTAACTAGACAGTGAAATACAAAGAACTTTCTGAGGACAGACAAGGGCCTACAGCCCCTTCTGTGTATGTCCCAAACCTACTCAGATTGGGAATGGTGTCCCCCAGGGTCACTGAAGCACCCCATCAGGAAAAGCAGGGCATCCTCCCCAACTTCTCTGCCTCTGGAGCATCTTTTACAACAAGGTCGACTGAACTTTTAAGTATTTTATTTCCACATCTAGCACATTATCTGGCTCATTGTAGGGGCTTGCCATAGGTGACATGAATGAATGAATGAACCAACAAATGATACCTCTGCTTGAAGAGACAGAAGGAGCTGTGAGCCAGCCTGTCTGCAGGGGACCTGCCCATTCTAGTGGATGCCTGTTATTTTTCCTGCCCACTCCCTCCACCTTCTCTTTGTAATTATACTTTTCCTTTCATGAATTGCCCCTTGTTCATTCTTCCTGGCCTTAGGAGAACTGGAAGTTCTGATAACCAAGTCAGGCCAATCCCACTCTCTGTCTTGGACACACAATGTTCAGAATAGTGGGCTCAAGGAGAGGAATGATCAGGGGTCCAGCCCTCTGGACCCACATCCCCAGGGCTACCCTCTATCTTATTTTCCCACCACCTAACTATTTGTCTCTCCTCACTTTTCAGCTCACCCCTTACCTCTCCAGTAATCCCATTCTCTTTGCTTAAGTTTTTGAGAGTCACTTTCTATTGCTTTTACCCAAGGGACTCTGGCCTGATATGCCCACCACCCTGCCTTCAAAGAGGAGAGTTGAGGGGATAGGGTTGCTTTCTACCAACTGATGCAATTCCAAGAGGCTTTAAATAGGCCCATTGTTCTGCATCTGCCTCCCAGAACTTATCAATAATCTATATAGATATAGAGAAGTGCACAGCCCGTTAAGGTTGTCCCTAGCTGATGTAAGGTAGAAACATCTGCTTTAAATATTTTGTTCCATTTCTCTCCTTCTGGGCTAGACTTAAGCAAAATACACCCAATGGAGTAAAACACAAGAGAGAAGGGGCAAAAAATTTAAACTCTAAAGTGGTCTTCTCTCTTTGCCTCACTCTGCAGCTGGTATCCCAATTGAACCAGCTCCTACACAATTCAAAAGAAAACCCTCTGGCAGCCACTGGTCTTGACCACAAGCGTAGGCCCTCTTCTCTGCCCCAGAGGAACGTAGTTGAAATGTCCTGCCACAGTGTGGTGCGAGCTTCCAGGCTTCCAAGACACACCAAGAAATTGCACTGATTGCCCGGCTCTCTGATACCCAGTAAATCCTCCTCTCACCTCCAACACCTAACTGAGAGAAAGCCTCAATATCACAGCAGCTGGGCAGCTATGGACCATGTCTTTCTTATTCTAGCATAAAACAGGAAGAGACAAATTGGAGATGGAAGGCTTTCTGCAGAGCCTCCTCTTCAATCCTCAGGTCAGAGAGCTGGGCTTCCTGGTTTTTAATACAATGCACAATCAGGCCTGAACACAGACTACTGAGAGGAGATTGTTGCTCCTGTGCCAAATGATAGGCATTTTCTTGTCAGCCTAGAGAGCAGACACAAAACTCTTCATGTCAAAAGATGGATACAAATGGCCGTGAGGTTCTTGGAAAACCTCAGACAAGTGCTTAGTCACAGTGATCAGTGTAATCTACCACCAATTAAAACCAAATACAGGCATCCCTGGGATCAAGGCAGACAGAAACCTGGCAGGAGACACAGCCTTTCTTATAAAAGTGTTTGCCCCTTTGTGTGCAGCTCCAAACCCATAAGAGAAGAGGATCAGTGGTAACTACTTCACAACTTCACTGTTCACTCCCCTTTTTCAAGATGACGGACAGATCTGTAAGAGGTCAAGTGCCTATCTCGGCCATTCATTCATGTGTTCATTCATTCAAGACGTATTAATTCATTACAACAGCACTCAAGACGTGCTATTACTCACTCCCTTCTTCTCATTATAGACAATGTCTGCTGACTACCCGACCTTCTCTGCTAAGTGCTATGGGGCATAATATTTCTATGCAAAATTCTAGATGGCACAGCCCTTCAAGAGTTTATAATCTTGGCAGGGGGCATAAGACACAGGGAAAAAACACTAGAACAGAAGATGGAATGTGATGAGTGATATGAGAGAGTCGACTAAAGACCAACCAACAGGGTTTCAGAAGAGCCATTGGAGGGGGATATTAAGAGATGGATCAGGAAGCTCCAAGGAGAAAGCAAAATATAAACATCTTGGTGAGACAGGAATGACTCTGACATGGGGCTGAGCAGTCGAGCACATATATGACAGGAGGAAGCTACGAAAAACACCACCACGATACCATGCTGGCACTCTTCTGCTGGAGATGAAGCACGTTGTGGGGACATGCCAGGTAAACCAGGTCCTAGATTCATCTCAAGAAGCTAAAGGGAAAACATTCAACTCTCCTGGCTCTGTAAGGTTAGCTCAAGTTTCTAAGTTGGAGAGAGGCATCTTAACAAAGGCCTTAGTGCAGTGTGGGGGAGTGGATTAAAGGAGAAAACTGTTTCATGCAGTGAGTCAGGTTAGAAGACTAATGCAACAAGGCAAGCTTGAGCTAAGGTTGTAGCAACAAAGAGTAAGCAGTAACACAAAGACTGGCTCTCACTGTGATATCACTAGTACAATCCTGGAAAATAAACACCAGGCTTGGCTTTGAGAAGCACTGTGATTCCATACAGAACTGGGCTCTAAGTCAGTCTAGCTCCTAGCTGGGTCTAGGAGGGTCTAGCTCCTAGCCCCAATTCAAGTAAAATCTAGTTGTGTGCCTTCCAGTATGTCATGTAACCTCCATGTGCCTCATTCTCCTCGTCTGTCACTGTCCAGTGTGACTCTTAATAGGAATCATGACTAGGGATGAGCAGATATGAATGGTGTTTTCACTTTTTTTATGAGAACTATAAAAATACAGGCTCCTAGAAGAATTACACTGCTTCTTTAATGTGGTCCTCTGAGGCTCTTTACTTCCTTAGCTTCTGCGTCAGAAATAATCTAACTCTAGACGTAGGCTAATCTCAACGAAATCCATCACTCTCCATTTTTCTTAGTACTGATGGGCCAACTAGCAAGAGCCAGTACAGAAAAATTGAGCAAATGCACCCAGCACTGAGCCTGAGTCATAGGACTAGCTGGATGTCTCAATGTCCAAAATGCAGAAAGACTAACAGACGTCATGGGGAAGTGACAAGATTGTACACCCCAGCTCGGCCATTTACTATCTGTGTGATCTTGGGCAATTTACCACTGAATCTTAACTTTTGCATCTATAAAATAAGGTTAATAGTCCCTACTACCTACCACTAACAAGACCATTAAATAAACATGTTCCACAGAGCACAGTGCTGGGCACATAGTAAGCAGTCAATAAACAGAGGATATTATTCATTGTTATTTTTATTATTGATGACATCTGAGGTCATCGTTTCATTAATTTCAGACTACAATATTTTGCACATCCCCTTCCAGCATACCAGATGGTTGCTTACAAATATCTGAATCACAAAAATGGTTTTAGACATTCCATTGAATAAAACACAGTCCCTGGTTTATTTTTTAAATTTAAAAAATCTCATATTTTATGCAAGAGATGCCTTTGTAGAGATAGTCTTTTTAAAAACAGTACCACATGTTTTGCCACTACTTCTAGACAAAATGTTTTTCAAGAAAAGCAAAAGTGCACACACACACAATTGTTGGGCTGTCAAGAAAATATATCAAGTCTGAGATGTTAACATTGCCAAACGATGACAGTATTTGGCAGACTTAAAAATGTTTGTCATCTTAAAAGTATGCAAAAGCAGAAAATAAACTACTCAATATTTTAGTCACTTTAGGTGATTAGGGCAAGTCATTAGGTTTGAGTTGAAAATGTTCTTGGAGGAAATCCACCCTTTCCCAACCTAGCTAGGTTTATCCTCGGCATATAAAATTCAAACCGTTTCTTAAGCTGTATCTGTGTTACCTATGGAGTGCTGGCATTTGTTCAATGCAAGGGCTAAAACACCCCTCCCTGCCTGGCCATTTCACCCCCTCGAATGTTTTTGCAACACATTTTAAATTAAAAGCATTTACTAGCTGTAAGACCTCGACTAACTCACTAACTTCCCAAGTTTCAGTCTCCTCTTCTATTAAGAAGTTGAGGTCGCGGTAGGGCTGAGGGGGGAGTTTAATATAAGCCCTGCCTGCCTCACCACACAGGGCTAAGAGAGAATGGGCCTGAAAAATCTTTTTGTTAATGGCAAAGCCACTTAAAAAAATAAGGGGGGGTGATGGTTAAGCCCATGAAGCAACAGTTTATTCAACTAAGACTTGTCCTCAATGTCCTCAACGTTTCCTTACAGAACCCTTAAATAAATCCCTGCAAGGGCAAAAAAAAAAAAAAAAAAAAAAAAATTAGGTATCCCTTTTACCTAAAGGCAAGTCACTGTGTTGTATTCATGCAGAAGCAAAAAGCCAAAATGCTCTCAATGGCTTTCACAAAAATTTTTTTTCCAATCAGAATTAAAGAAATGTATGCCCTTTTGAAACTATTTATGAATGTGTATCTTGTGAAGTTATAAATACATTTAGATCTATTTCTCTCCCCATCTTAGAAAGACATTGATGTGTTTTTTCTGACATGCCTCATGAACTCAGTCAATCACAAGTCTTTCTTAATGGAAACCACATGTCTGCCCAGAACTGTGTAATTATAATGCTAGGATTCTTGGCACTGCCAGGAAAAGGGGCATTGTCAAACCAATTAAAGTTTATTTACTTACATACCATTTCTGGATCAGAATGTTCTTTCTTTTATGCTGATGCTGAGAAAATATATATCTCATCAAGTTGTTGTAATTGTTTTTTTTGGACAGATTTACGTTTCTTACCAATTATATTCCTGGTTTTCAGTTGCTTTGCATGTAACTAAAAAATTCTTTAAAAAGACATCTGGGAACAGCATCATGAGATGTTCTGTAAATAAGACTTTGCACATTTCACACCAAAATTACTGTGCTTGTCTATTTTGCTGCTGAAATGTAATTTTACAGGATTTATCTACACTAAGGGGTATATTAAAAGCCCCGCTGTTTTCTTTAGACTTGTTAGGGATTGAGTGTGACCTACAAGGAGATCTCTGCCTGGTATCTGGCTCATCTACTGAATCTATGGATTACCAAGGGAAAAAAGTTTCTTAAAGTCTCCATGTTTTCCAGCTGAAAACAGGGATAACAATTTGACTTACAGACACAGCAGTGGTAAAGGGAAATACCATGATTAGTAGAAAAAACAGTGGAATAAATACTTGGAGGCAGATACCACTCAGATACTAGCTGAATGGAAGCCCTTTAACTACTCTGACCCTTATTTTCTTGTTTATAAATTGGGACTAATAATACTTATACTATGAGCTCGGATGATTGCTCTGAATTTAAAATGAAATAAGGAGAAGGCACGTTGCAGTGTGTAAAGCAACTTCTAAGTTGAGAACCACTATCACAAACTCGCAAAAGTAAAACCCAGGAACAAACTTAGTTTTGGATAATGTTCAGAACCAAAGGATTAAACAACCCGGACTGAAAATGCCAAACTGCAGTCCGACTGAGGAGGAAAAGTCCAGACAAAAAATGTCTGTTCTAGGTAAACAAGCAGGAAGAGAAGGGGCCTGCACATGCCTGTGATTGTCTCCCTCACTTTTAGCTTTGCAGAGACGTGACCCATTTGTCGTCGTGCCAAATGGGGAAATGAGGTGAGTTACTTGGGTTCTCTTCTCTAGTTCTGATGCTGGTTCCCACACCACAGCCAAACCTCCTGTCCAGTAGGAAGCAGGGAGACAGCGGGTATTAGGAAAGTCACCCAACCCTTGTTGGGATGGGTTAATGTGTGGGTATGTCTCAGAGGGAGGGCAATGGGAGTTAGACCTCTACTTTGCTCAGCCCACCAAATTAAATGATTGTGAGATTCTGCCTTAATTTCCCCACCCAAAATGCCAACAATATGAATAAGTCAAAGCATAATTCACTTTTTTTTTTTTTGGCAGTTTTAGGCCCAGCCGGTTTTGAACTTGCCACCTCCAGTATATGGGGCCTGTGCCCTACTCCTCTGAGCCAGAGGCACTGCCCCACAACTCACTTTTCTATGGGCACAATGAGTAGGCTGACTGCAGGTATCATTTGGTTATTGTGCTGCATGGCTTTGCCCTAACTGAGCTAGCAAGCCACCTTTCACCCCTTTAAACTCTTGGTCTTAGAGTCAAAGGAGATTTCAATGTACAAAGTCCATCACAAAAGCATCTGAATGTGTCTTTTATACGGAGTTGTGTAAACACAACTTATGGAGATGCCTCTGACATCAGTCTACCAGTGACAACTCTGGAATATTGCTTGGACTCCTTCTGAATAAAATATGCAATTCCTTGAACTCTTAGTCTAAGGTTTTGTCTGACTTTAACATTTAAGATCTTATTAGTTTGATGCTTCATAATGAGAACGACTGATCATGCATTGCCAGTTTACATTTCCTCATTTAAATGCTTATTTAATCACAAATTCATTTCTACCTCAAAATTCCAAATACACCACTGCATTGAGAAACACTAGTATAGTCTAGCAAGGGGGAGGGGAGAGGAGAGAGATGGGAGGACAAAGGCAGGAGGGTGATTGGCGTG
Organism: Galagoides demidoff; assembly: GCA_963574575.1. Lineage (NCBI taxonomy): Eukaryota > Metazoa > Chordata > Mammalia > Primates > Galagidae > Galagoides > Galagoides demidoff. Next base: position 39,005 of record CAUYQV010187292.1, on the reverse strand, counting down.
ATCTCACTTAATGTACACAATGTAAGGGTGTTCAACACGCTCCCCGGTGAAGGGCTCAACTACAACTTGAACTTTACCTTAGAAATGCAAACAGTGTGCCCTAAACATTTGCACCCTCATATTAATTTGAAATTTAAAAAAAAAAAATTTAAAAATTTTGAAAAAAGAGGCCTATTAGGGCAAAAAAAAAAAAAATCCCAAAATAAGTAACAACAATATATAAAAACAGTTTTTCCCAAACTAATATGGCAGAAAATTCATGGATGACTTTTTTCATTGGGTAAGAATCCTTCACTCTAGACAGAGCTAAATGACAAGGTTCCCCTAGTTTATTTTGGTTTTTGAAAATTAATTATAATGATAATAGGCTTGGCGCCTGTGGCTCAATCGGCTAAGGCGCCAGCCACATACACCTAAGGTGGCGGGTTTGAATCCCCAGCCAGGGCCCGCCAAACAACAATGATGGGTGCAACCAAAAAAAAAATGGTCAGGCATTGTGGCGGGCGCCTGTGGTCACAGCTACTTGGGAGGCAGAGGCAGGAGACTCACTTGAGCCTGGGAGTTAGAGGTTGCTATGAGCTGTGATGCCAGGGCACTCTACCCAGGAGGATAGCTTAAGGCTCCGTCCCCCCCCAAAAAAAAATAATAATGATAATGATAATACAAAAAATTCAGGGTTGGTTTTTCCCATCATGCAAAAGTTCTTAACTAGAAAACACATTCTTCTAGTTCATTTTGATTTTGGAACATCCAATTCTGGATTTAACATTTCAGACATGTTTCCATGACAGGAAAGGCACGTCCAGCCTTTAGCAACACACACAGAGAGGAAAGGGGCCTCTGATGGGTGACCAGCCACCGGCTGAGTGAAGCCAGGGCCCTCAACTCTCTGTTTTGTCCGACAAGGCATCCACTTTTATCCTGGCCAAGCTTCTGTCTCAGAGAGCATTTCCTCCTCACAGACTGGACATGTACCACCAGACCACATGTGCAAATCAGTCTAGCAGCCCTCGTTCCTTATGTTAACCACCTCTGTATGCTTACGAGTTTGTTACGGAGGTCAGCTTAGAGAGGTTCTACTGTATTTTATGCCATTAGCAAGAATCCAGGGGAAATGCCATAGAGCAGAGAAGTAGAAAAGGGAAAATTTGGTTCCTGGGGGAGGCCTTGGTAGACCTTTTCTCCAGTGTCATACCACTTGCTTATATTCCCCAAATTCTCCAGTTTATGAAAGTTAGGTCAACTTAAGGAAGTGGTCAATGTAGAAAGGTGGTTAACTATGAAGGTTCTACTATAATCTGAACCTAAGTATTAGTGGTATCTTCCTGGAGTCACATTTCAGTTAACAAAAGACATTGGTTCAGTGTGGAATAGTCACTGAAGGGGAAGATTTTAGGCAGAGTAGCAGATCCATGCTAAGGGGACTCTTGATATGTCTGGCTTAGAACTACTGGGACTGCAGTGGGGGTGCGAAGCTTCAGAAGGATCCTGCGCTTATATAATCTCTAAGTCCTCCTGAGCCCGGAATCCAAGAGACTAAACAATCCTCCAGCGCAGAGGCAGCTTTTCACAGCCCTCAGCATGGTGTTGAGGAAAGCCCAGAACCAGGCATGGCACAGAGAGCAGGACTCCAGGATCTGCCATTTGTCCAGCTCTCTGAGATCAGACACATTCCTGAGCCTCTCCAACCTTCCACAAGGTTGTTGTGAGAATGGTGAAGGAAAAAACCCAGCACCCTGCCAGGCACAGGATAGCTGAATAATGGAGTCTTAGCCCCTTCTTCCTTCATATCACTGTGTATTCTGTATCACTCCACCTAGTGGGAGGGCAGTCCTTGCCTGAAACTATGGGCTAAGAAAAATGATCTCATCTACGGTCAGAGACTCACAATGCCATTTTATCACATAATGCAAAAGCCCCCCAAGTCGTGTGTATGAAACTTACTGGATTCCAGGGGTGCAACAACAGGTCATGTGCTACAATGAAGAAGAGTTAACCTCTTTGAGGATCTCAGCCTGGCAGCCCCTGCCCCGGAAGAGAGCCTGGCCCCCAGTCTTGGAGAATATAAATGGCTGTAACAGATTCTGGGCCCCAAATCCAACTTTAATTTAGTGGTGACCTCATGGCTTTCAGGAGCATTACACAGAGCTTATCTGGAATTCACTCTTTCCTACGCCCTTTCTTTTATTGGATAAATCTGATAATCATACGATTTCTTGGATCTTTTTATCTAGAAAGGAATTTTTCTGGAAGTAATTAATATTGTTTTAATCAGATCAAGAAATATGTCCAGAACTTTATAAATAACTTGTGGACATACAATTTCTTAATGTGCTTTCTTGAAAAATTAGTGATGGTTTTGCTACCATTTTTTCTAATTTTCATGAATTTTTATGGGGGGATAGGGGGCAGAGTCTCACTATGTTGCCCTTGGTAGAGTGCCATGGCGTCACAGCTCACAGCAACCTCAGATTCTTGGGCTTAAGTGATTCTCTTGCCTCAGACTCCCAAGGAGCTGGGACTACAAGGGCCCACCATAACACCTGGCTATTTTTTGTTGTAGTTGTCACTGTTGTTTAGCTGGCCCCAGACCAGGTTCGAACCCGCCAGCCTCGGTGTATGTGGCTGGTGCCATAACCACTGTGCTACAGGCGCCAAGCCTTCATGAAATATTTTAATTAATTCTCACTCTGTGGATAAACCACAAAGATCATTGTCTAGATTTTGGATCTAGAAAGTTGTGATTTCTGTCTTTTACCCCAAAGGGGGATGGGAGATTCTTTCCTTTTCCCCAAATCTGGTTTCTAAAAGTAACTTTAATATGTGAATTTATTCTAAATTATTTAATTCAATTCTGAATGTGCATATCATATTTATGGAGTTTGGGGGAGGCCAAAGAATGGGGTATTGGTAAGTGAGAAAGTAAGGTGAATCCTAACATAATTTTTTGAAAAAATCTTTATATTTAGTATTAAGTAGCCTTATAGGAACTGGACACTTCTACTAATTCTTACTGTGTTTCTAATTTAAAGGCAACAAAAGCAAAGAATTTTGATACTCAGGCCCATTGCTCACAAGAGGAGGTTCACATTCCACATGTCTAAACACTTAAAAGCTATAAAACAAACTAAGAAATTTTTAACAAAATACGTTGTACCTTTGGTCTTGACAAATATTCCTTCATGACAACCTGGAATGCCACGTTTGATTTTAGAGTTCTCAGGCTCTTCCAACTTCTGCTCAAGAACTTGTTGGCACAGGGAGGCCAGCCCAAACCACAATCTATTACCTTTTCTTTCTACTCTGGCTCTGATCCAGATCTCCAGGGGACATAAGAATACAACGGTGCTCATATCCAATCTCCCTTCTTTACCTCCACAAACAGCCTTTGTCCACCCCTCAAGATTCAGATGAACATATTAGTACATTCCCCCAGGAGAGCCAGAATTAGGCCTTAAAAGTGGGCTCAAGGCCTTTGGGGCTATGAATTCCTAGGCCCCAAGAACCCTGAGTGTGATCCAGAAGGGTGGGAGGTACCAGGTGGCCCCAAGGGCTTCTTACCCTGTAAGGAGGGAGACAGTAAAGGAAGAGCCAAGCTGGGACCCCTTAATTGGGTTTGAGTGATGCTGGAGATTCAGCCCCATTCTGAGTGAACACCTGATATTCTGCATAGTCAGGGCTAAGGACTTTGTGGTTTCCCATTACCTAAAGATCGCTAACAAATCTAGAGTTGCTCATTCACCACATACTCCTCGATGCTCCCAAATCCAGCTTCCACCCTCACTGCAAAAACTAAGTTCCTTTAAATTCCCCGGTGACGCTCCTTCTGCCAAATCCAATTATTCCCTATAGTTTCTGTCTCCCTTCTGGGTCTTCTTGAACCTCTCTCCAACTGCCCCTTCCTGGTTTCCCCTGGTGTGTCTCTTTAAACCACTCAAATTCATCCTCCAAACTCACATAAGAGAGGCTCGGGAATGAAGCACATATAGTTGCCCTCTCATAAAACCTTCCAGTGGATTCGCATGGCTCAAAGAAGATGCCCAAGTTTCCTAAATGCAAGGCCTTTGCTAACTGTACTCTCCTTGCCTCAACCCTGATACTCCTGCAAGATCAAAGAACTCCCTACATTGTTTTTTCATCTAACAAACACACGCTGAATGTCTCCACAAGCCATTTACATGGAATGTTTTCTACCTTTGAATATGTTGTCCCCTCTGCTATAAATGGCCCTGCCCTCCACCACCTCATTCTCCAACTAACTGAAAACAATCACCTCCCCTAGGAAATCTGCTGTGGGGTGATATCATTTCCCACCACTCAGGACAGTCTTCCCCCTCGTTCATGCCCTGAAAGTATCTGCCTTACATCACTTTTATTGCACTCCATCTTATTAAATTTTAATTATGACCTCCGCCCCCAAATTATTAGCTTCTTCTGACCAACCTTTATCTATATTTGTTTTCTCCAAAGCCAAGCACCCAATACATGCTTGCAAAATGAACTAAGCTCAATGTGTAGTCATTTCTGCCCAAATGTCCACCCCTCAGCAAGACTTTCCTATACCCCTTTCTAAAACAGGCCCCTTTGCCTTATTTTCCTTTATAACATTAGCTACCTGACATCATACCACGTATTTTATCTCTCTTCCCCATCTAGGATGGGAGATTCACAAGGCCAGGGGCTTTATTTCTACTACTGACTGCTAAATTCACAATATCTAGCTAGGCAGGCATTCAATAAATAATGCTGAATAAGTAAATGAATGTACTAACACCTCTGAACTATTTCAGCTTCCTCAAACTTCAATCTTCTGTCTATCATTTTACCAACCCACCTACCGCCCTTATTGTCACTTGCTTAATAACTTTTCTTTAATTTGACTCACAATTTTATTTAAGTAAAATTATTTTAAAAGGAAACTATACATAGAAAAGCAGTAGACTAAAGGAAACCATAAAAGGAGTAATATAATCATTGCATCCAAAATGTCTGTGTATCTCCTAAAATCATCTTACAGGCCAACAATGGTGCTTTTACTGGTGACTTACTACACTTGGGGGAATAGTGTTGGCTTGATCAGACAGACCTTCGATTCTCCAACTGTGCCCGATCACAGAGTATATCACACATACTTTTCACCTACTACTAAGAAATATCCACAACTTGATCATTTTATTGCCTACACCCTAAGCATTTCTCTATCATGGAAGTTTCAAAGGCTCAGCCCAAATGCCATACTTCTCAAATTGCAGTGAATGAACCTCAAGCACACAAGAGTTTTTGTGTTTCATTTTCTCCTTGAAAGAAAAAGAAATTCTCACAGAAAAAGAAAGTCATAGTGATGACTCTTATCTAGAGACTCAACTCTAAGATTCATCTCTGTTGCAGCCTATGACACAGACAATTCACGAGCTGTCACTCTCAACAGTAAGTATTAGTACTCATAATTAGTTTCCACAAAAATCCCCAATTTTCTTCACTTCAACCAGGACAAGACTCTTCTTTAAGTGGAACCTTTTTCAAAATGAGTTGTTAAGTTTTTTTGTTTTTTTTTAGAAAACTCCTTATATCTAGTTAAAGGATCTGTCTTCAAACTTTTCCCTCTCTTGGCTAACAGGGAACAAGAGATGTTTTCAGTTAGAGAAAAGAAATTTTTCCAAGCATTCGTGAGAAATTGGTGGTTTTTTGCCTCTTAAAATGCTGTAACCATACACAAATATTTTAAATCTATTCCAAGTAGCTAGTCTTCAGAACTATAAACAGAGAATCGGTATGTTCCAGTGTGGACATGTTAAAATTGAAAACTAAGTTCAACAGTTGCTGACGGTTTCAAAGGTATGCTAGACACCCACCCAGAGTGGATTTTTTCCTTCCTTCCTTGAAATGAAGCACAAAGATTCAGTAAGAAATAAAAATCTACCCATGTGTTAACAAAGCATCCAGCGGCTGTTACAGACATACATGCATTAAAATGCACATTAAAACTGCTATAATATCTGACTCCTCCCTCTGGTTTACTTGCCTTGCAGCTTTGCTATAGAAAGTTGTTTGTACATCTAAGCCTTTTTGAGAGGTAGCTCTCAAATGTAACCCTGAAGGTCTCTGGGTCTCTTTTAGGGAGTACATGAAGTCAAACTATTAATATTTTCCTAGTATCACTACTCAGCTGACATTTGGACTGAAGGCAGAAAAGCAATTTGTGTCTTATGAGAATCAAGAAAATAACAGCAAACCACCCTTAATAGTCACTGTACTCACCATCATGCACGTGCAATAAAATAGACACACACATACTGTTAAAGCATAAAAGCCACTTCACTTAAGAATGTTCACGATAAATAAAACAATCAATTTTATTAAATTCTCGAAACTATTAACTTTTATTAAATATCGGCCCTTATTACATCCTCTCAATATTCTTTCAGATAAAATGAGTATCACAGATACAGCTTTCTAGAGCATATACCCAAGTATAATGATCCCATCCAGGGAAAACACTCATGTAACTGTCTGAATTGTAAGCTGAACTAGTCATTTTTTTCCCCATAGTAAAAAAAAAAAAGCTGTAATTTTTTACTTTAAAGTACAGCTGGCAAGCTATAGTTATTCAGATTTGAGTATTTAGTCAATATTTTTTCAAAAGGTGAGACTGTCAGTCCGGCACCCTGGCTCACGCCTATAATCCTAGCACTCTGGGAGGCCAAGATGAGTGAATTGCTTGAGCTCAGGAGTTTGAGACCAGCCTGAGCAAGAGTGAGACCTCATCTCTAACAAAACTAGCCAGGCTTTGTGGCAGGCACCTGTAGGCCCAGCTACTTGGGAGGATGAGACCAGAGAATCACTTGAGCCCAGGAGTTTGAGGTTGCTGCGAGCTATGACGCCACAGCACTCTACCAAGGGCAACAAAGTAAGACTCTGTCTCCAAAAAAAAAAAAAAAAAAGAGAGAGACAGTCACTTCAAAGAAAACAATTGGCAGTATGTGTTGCCAATGATAAAATTCAAGCTTTCAAGGTAAAAGTGGAATTTTGGAAAACGCACTTCCACCACTATGAGCTCAACAGATTTCTAACAACTTCTCTGATGACATCAATGGTGATGAAGAATGTGAATTTTTGATGTTTAACAAACTATGTTACGTATCTCAGGGACTAGAACTCTGAACTAACATTTTCCAAATGACCACTATACCGTGTTAGAAAATGATGGTGGCTAAAAGATCCAATGAACAAATAGACACCAGTGAATTTTAATGTAAGGAGTAAAAACGTTTCATTGATCTGGTTTCTCAGATACCAAACTAACTTTTAAGAAATTACCATTTATTAAGTTTTGGTGTAGTATCAAAGAGCAGTCTTGATTACCTGGGGAAAAATGTTAAGCACTCATCCTTTATACGAAGCTTGATTCCTTTATATACTTTTATCAAAATGGCACAGCAGGAGAGAAAGTAGAAGTGAACAGGAGAATTCTGTCTTCTACCAAGTCAGACATTAAAAAGATGTATAGAAATGTAAAACAATGCCCCTCTTCTCATTAAATATTTTGGTTTCAGAAAATAAAGTTATTTTATCATTATAAAGTAATGTTTTTTAGGTTCACACATGATTAAGTTTGCTATTGTGATTTTCAAATGAGTGAGAAATGAACATTTTTTTAACATTTCTCCTTTTAATTTATAACACAGTAAATATGCATGGACGTAAGTCACAAACACAAAATTTCTTTGGATTCTCAATAATTTTTTAGAGTGTAAAGGGGCCCTGAAGCCAAAAAATTTGAGAAGTACCAAAGTACCACTGGAGAGACTGGAACCTGAAGTTAGGAGAGATCCACAATTAGGACTCAGGCAGCGCAAGTCATTTCACCCCCAGAGCCTCAGTTTCCTCGTCTATATAAGTGACAACATTTCCCCTTACAAGGCAGAAATGAAAATTAAATGAAGTAACAGCCACATTGTCCTCAACACATAATAAACCCTTAAAAATTATTCACTGCTGCTATTAACTTCACCTTGTCCTCTGGCCAATTTATTCAGTGGGAATTAATCAAAGCTGTTCGGATTTTTTTCTTTTTCTTTTTTTTTTTTTTTCAGAGACAGGGTCTCATTCTGTGCTGTCACCCCGGGTGCAGTAATGTGGTCACAGTTCAGTGCAACCTTGAATGGCTAGGCTCAAGCAATCCTTCCACCTCAGCCTCCCAAGTAACTGGGATTACTGATATATACCCCCATGGTCCACACAGTGATTGATGGCATAGTTCATTAATGTGGGATGATTGCCAGCTTTTCCTGAATAAATATAAAAAAAAAAAACAAAAGAAATATCCACCCCTTTTCAAACCAAAGTGAATTATTTCCTATTTTCCAATTTTTTTATTTTTTGTAGCAACACACTTTCTCTCTGTTGCCTAGGCTGCTCTTGAACTCCTGGCCTCAAGTGATCCTCCTGCCTTGGCTTCCCAGAGTGCTAGGATTATAGGTGTGAGCCACTGTACATGGCCAAAGCTGTTTAGATTCTGAAGGAGAGAATAAAGTGTCCCTCAAAAGGGAGCTGAGTGATACCACAAATAACTGAGGGGAGGTGGACTCCCCCTCGTGGGCTATATGACCGCATAACTATTTAGTGAGAGTTACAATTTCCTACACTGTTGCCTCGTACAAAATTCCACCAGCGCTTAGCTCTCTTCCTCTAACTGATGCTTCAGGGGAGTGGAAACCAAAGATGGAGAAAATTCTATCACTTCCGGAGACCACCAAAATCATTTCCTTTCTCGTGTACGTGTGTGTGTTTAACCCACAGTGGGTGCTCAGAGTAGCATAAAACCAATTACTTCCAATTCATTTTGGTAATGGTCTCAGCGTAGGGACGTATATAATCTTTGAAACATTTTGCCATGATCTTAGGTAAAGCTAACTACCCTTGTAGAATAAGGTGCGAAATAAAAGAAACCCTTTTTTTCTCATTTTTCCATTTACTCTTTAAGTCCTGTGGGATAGATACACAAACGACAAAAATAATCATTTCTCAATTTTCTCCTATTACTTTTTCCAGAATTTGAAAACATAAAGCTCTTTCCACTGGCTGCCTTTCTAATTCTTCTTTCTATTCCTGTTCCAGTGCAAAAAGAATTTTGCCAATGAAAGTGCTATAAACAGCCATGCCCTTGCTGGAAAAGGCAATATGCCGTCAGCCTGACATATACCTCGCTTTTCCGCTCATTGTCAACCCAGTGATTGATGGCGTAGTTCATTAATGTGGGACGATTGTCAGCTTTTCCTGAATAAATATAAAAAGAAACAAAGAAATCTCCACCCTTTTCAAACCAGAGTGAATTATTTCCTATTTTCCAGGCTTGGGCTTAAGGATCTATAGGGCATTCATCTCAGAGTAAATAATGAACATACCCTTTAATGGAAGAAATTTTAGTTTGGGTTCAGAGCTGAAATATTTTTTATATATCTAGAAAAGGAGAGAGGAATGTTATTTAAAAGGATAAAGCAATAGAGGCACCTAAAAACTGTACTTTTTAAAGCAATACTTCATCTTTAGTATACACAGTCATGTAAAACATAAAAAATTTTCACCCTTGGAAACCTGTAAAGTAAAAAAGATCTGTCATGTGTTAAAGTACACATGACCAGAATCACAAGCAAAAAAAAAAAAAAAAAAAGAGAGAGAGAGAGACAGTGGACAGATAGTTAGGGGACTAATTTGCAGCTGGGTAAGAAAGCTGATTACAATCAGTGCACATCAAAAGGAAATATTCTGGAAATGACCAAACTAGATTGTCCTTTAGAGGTCTCTGTCCTCATGAAGTCAGTTAGGAATGCTTTCACTGCCAAATGCAGTCACACATGCAACCTGAAAAACCTAAGAGCGTGGTCACTTTGCCCTTTTATCAAGAGATATTGGCCCTGTCACTTTTCTCTGTGCTGGCATCCTTATCTTTCCGTCTGTTTGAAATGTTTTCATGGGCTCTTTGCTAACTGTGTTAGTCACAAGACCAACAAACATCATCGGGTGTGTCTGGCTTTTAGCTCTGGTGTACAGAAAACAACAACCGAAACAAAAACATCCTCGTACACGTGGCACTCTCAGGTGGATGCACATGCAGCCTCTCGCTCTGGGCATTCTGTTCCCATACAGATTTTCTTGGGTGGTGATGTGCTAATGACAATAATAATTTATTCTGAAGATGTGCTAAATTTCCTGAGTTGAATTGTGAAGTATTTTGAATACCACTGGAAGGCACAGGAAACTGGGAACTGCAGGAAAAACTGGCATTGTGCCACCCCTTAAAGATCCAATCTGATTGTAATAGAAGATGATTATTAAGGACTAACCAGCAGACCTTGGATGATTTCCTCTTAAAATGACAGCTCGCCTGTGGGTTGTGCATTCTGAGAGCACATATGCATGGGTCTGTTTTCGGGATGTTCTTGTTCTTAGTAACGTAGGTAAAAAGGGACTGGAAGCCTGACAATGGGTTACATTTATGGAGCACTGAGCACATTCCAGGAAGCATTGTGCTGGGACTTCATGCTCCTAATCTCATTTAATCCATGCTCCAACTCTGGTAGGTGTAAACTATCACTGCTTCCATTTTAAAAGATGAAAAAGAAGGGGCAGATTACCCAGGCGGCTTCTTAAGGTCACACATGAATAAGTGGTACAGTCAGTGTTCTCACCCAGCCCTGTCTGACTCCAGAGCCAGAACTGTGAACCATGAAGATATGCAGCTTCTGATTAAGTCAAAAAACTGTTGGGAGAGTTCTATCAAGGAACAGAGGACTCCCCACTTGGCTTTAAAATGTTTCTCAATGTGATAACACATTGATGTCTCATTTCCTCCTTACCCTAACTACATTAAGTGCAGAACAGATAATATTATGCTCCTTTTACAGATGAGTAAAATAAAGTCGAAAGAGGCTGAAAGTACTGTCTGTCTTAAACTTCAACAGCTATGACTAGAAAATCGAGGGCCAGAATTCTGGGCTTTCTGGCACCCCATCATTTTGTTATAAAGCGGCAAACCAGAAAGTCAAATAAGTAAATGACTGATGTTTATCAAAGTCACTGGGTGGAAAGGTAGTTGTTGCCTTATTTCATTTTGCAACTGATTACCTCTTTGTATAATAAATTCCCTGCTTCTCTCCTAGCTGCCACGTGGGGACTTCCGCTTCATACTCTCCAGATCCACTACAACGTCACAGGCTTCGGTTGATAAAAGCCTGGATTCTTTGAGGTGAGGGAAGGCTAAGAGCCCTGAGAGGCCTGAGATGCAAGTGGCAAAGAGCCTGAAATCAACAGCCAGATTCAACACAATGGGAAATTCTTCCCCAAAGGGGCCAGTGAACAATATACGCACCCATCCTTCTTAAACAGTCACAGCAATGCTACACTTCCAGCCTGTCACAAAATAAAAATCAGTTGTGGGAAATGGCGAATTTTTAAGAGTGAAAAGTGCCCTCCTACAAGCTCTTCTGGCTTTATCTGTCTCAATGGCCCAAAGATTGCAACGTAAGGCTGCCCGTAACTTCACAGCAAATTAACGTGCACATGTTCTCTAACATCTGTCAGAGCCAAGCCTTGATACTCCATCCAGAACACCCTGCCTCACAAGGAGAAAGTAATCTATACGAGCAGTAAACGTCTCAATTAAATCTCCAATGTGTCCCAATTGATATACAACACCACTCATCTTTAGAATTTTGAAACCAGGGAATGAAACCCCACCTACTTCTTCTTGGACTACAAGAACCCACTCAAAGTTGACGTGACACTGTGTGTGCCCATCCCCGTACCCATCATCAGTACGGAAAGTGTGAGCGCTTTCGGCTCCCTAAAGATGCCTTGTGTTGGGCCAGCGAGAAATACAACGAACCAACACTGATAACACACACACAGTGAATTTACTCCATATTCCAAAGGACTCTTCCTTCCTATTTTCTCCCCAGCAAATTGAAAATTATATTTGTAACCTGATTTTAAAGCACTCTGAATGTGCATTTCTCGGAGCTATTAACTGAGTTTGGATAGCGTTTTATATTTCTTTCCTGTACATTTATTATAGGATATCCAGTAGGGAGAAGAAATTAAAGATCATGAAATATCAGAGTTGTATGTGCTTTTTGTTTCTTCTGCATAAAAGGAAACAGAACATCAACTTTTAAATAAAACAAAAAATCAGGAAGATAGAGTGCAGTTATTCCTTAACCTTTTTTTTACAGGCGTGGATCCTTTTGAGAATTTGATAAAAGTCTCTCTCCAGGAAAATGGCTACTGCTTAATAAAAAACATTACATTAGTTTTAAAAGTTTCATGGCCCCACCCCAAAATCTAATCTTGAATTGTCTATATGAATCCCTGAATTATAATACCCCCAACACCATAAAGCAATCAGTTCATCTGATTGACTTGTCCTGTGCACTAACAGAGACACACAGATGGTGTTTACAGTTTAATATGGCAAACGCAGTGGCTACTTAAATTTTACTGGAAGCCAAACTTCCTGACCCCCTCTTCACCTCTTCACTGGAAGTATTATTGAGTTTATGTGTGATAATATAGAGGAAAATTAAATTAGAAACTCTGTTCAGGGAGCTGCTTTTGAATCTCTATGACTTAAAACATAGACCTTCAGAGAGGGGCTTACCCATCAAGAGAAAACAATGTGTTCTCAGGGCAATCAAACTGGAAAGGTCCCATTTCCAAGAGACAATTGGGACTAGACAAGAAGCCAAACTCTTTGGGGAGCTGAGTGACACCACAAATAATTGTGTGATGATTTCCATTGGAATGTTCAGTGGGACCAACACTGTGAGTCTTTCACCATTGTCCCAGACTACTGGCAACTCTGATCATTTTTACTATTTAATTTCACAAAAGGTCAACTTTGAACAGGATGAATGGCTGTGATGGGGCAGATGAGAAGAACTGACTAACATGGTCAACTAGTGAGTACAGCACTCTCACTCCCCCTTTGAAAACAGGCATAAGTCAAGAACCATAATTACCAAATCACAAAGTAACTTAGGAATTCCTTTCAGGTAATCCCACCTTTGATGCTGTCCAGAAATTGGATTTACAGTTTCACAAACTAATATAACTCATTATAGACATATCCCAAAAAGGCACATATTCCTCTTAGGTTCAGGTCAGGCACCAAATTACACCCAACTACACCCAGTGATGCCCAACACATAAGAAAGTTTGGTTCTTAAAGGAAGAAGAAAAAAACAACTCCAATTTCTATTCTTCACCAACAGAAGGTTTCTGTCTAACTTATTCTCTGCCTATGAAGCCATAGAAATGAGTCTGACTTGCAGATTTCTATTTTTAAAAACTCTTCCTATTTACATATGCTTTACTTATCAAAAGAATGTCACCTTCCTATTAATGCAACACTTAACAAAGGCAATGTCAGAAATGTGCCATTGGTGGGGGGTTTGTTTCTCACTTGCCACTTTTTGATTAGGATCTGTGTTAATTCATGTGCTCTCATTGTGAGACAACTAAAAATTATCATTGTCAATACAATTTCCTAACAATCCCAGAACCCAGGCAATTAGTTATAAATAAGTCATTGTTGGCAAAATAAAGAATGTCATCTAATGTCTCAGATGAATAAATGAAACAGCTGGAAAAGGAAAGGAAGAATTACAGAAAAAGAAAAAAGGGGGGACACAGAACTTCTTTATGGGGTCCTAGTAAAAGGGGAAAGTTTATATACCTAAATAAAGACACACAAAAAATAAACATGCTTGAGAAATCATTATCCAATACACTTTCCAGCCAACTCCTAAAAACAGCTTTTCTGAAATGCTTTTTGGATGATTGTTTATATGTTAAAATCAACATTTAAATTGTGCTACAAAGCTTATTGTGCACTGTATAAGCAGTTCTAAGACCTCTAGAACAACTTAGCTTTGGGACTAATCCACTGAAAACACAATCTCTGCACATGAAAATTTGGTTCGCTTTGGTTGGGAAAAAGTAAGGAATGTGCTTGCCTTCCAGTTAGAAGAGGATCAAGAAAGCATTTTTAAAATATATTTCCATGAGTGACCAACCAGCCAGGGCCTCTTCATACACCTAAGAAATCTGCCAGCCAAGATGCAGATCAATTCCTGAAAGAAGCATTCATAGGTGGGACCTTGAATATCATTTATTTTCCTCCCTAAGATGCACGGTTCCAATTAAAAAAAAAAATTAGAGTTCAGATATGAGAGGTGTTGGAAACACATAAGTCCTATTTGTTTAAACCAATGGTAAGTATCATGAGACACGAAGAAAAAAACAGCTTAGCAATCAGATAGCTCCCAGTTATACAAAAACCATTAGCCTGGATATCACAAGTTATTTTCTCCAAATCGCAAAGCAACTTTCTGCCACAACATTCAGTGAAGACAATGATCCACTTAACAATGATGTGGGAGATATATTTTATTGTCTGATCTGTAAGAGCTGCTTCATGTTCATGACTTCTCAGAATATTATTTCACCTGACAGTCTAAACAACTCATTGGAGTTCCACATGTAAGGACAAGAGATTAGTTCTACTGAAACAAAGGATACCAAACAAAAGTAAAATAAAATGAGATCACCAAAATTTTAAGATGTCAGACTTTTGACCCAGGAATTGTATGCTTAGAAATCTATTTTATGGTTTGAAATCAGGCTGGGCAAGGTGGCTCACACCTGTAATCTTAGCACTCTGGGAGGCCAAAGTGGTGGATTGCCTGAGCTTAGCAATCTGAGAACAACCTGAGCCTGAGTGAGACCCCCATCTCTACTAAAAATAGAAAAACTAACCAGGTGTCTTGGTGGGTACTGATCTTCCTAGCTACTTGGGAGGCTGAGGCAAGAGATCACTCATACCCAAGAGTTTGAGGTTGCTGTGAGCAAAAAAACTAGAAATAACCAAAATATCCAATAATAAGGATTCTTAAATTACTGTGTATATGCACAGTATACACACACATATGTATACACAATATATATTCTCTATATATTCACTTTAGTTGAGACACAGAGACAAGGTGACTGATAAGAAAGAAAATTAAAAGAAAAGGAATGTACTCCAAATGTATCTCTCTAGTATTGACACTAAGAAATTACTCTGGCCTCCCTTTAAAATTTTTTAATATTTTCCAAGTTTTCTACAACATATACTATCAGCAAAGGACTCCCTCAAAAGAGTCAAAACAGCTTTTATCAGTTTAAATTCTAATTAACATTATCTCTTTGAGACTCAAGGAATGTAAGATGCTAGGAGGAGGAGGTGATTTTGACATTGGCCGAAAGACAGCCCAGCCCATGTAAGGCTTGACAGCCTCACACCCTCCTTCCTCAATCACAGTAGCTTTGCCTTTATATATATATATATATATATGTGTGTGTGTGTGTGTGTGTATATATGTTTTTTCTTTTTCTTTCTTTCTTTTTTTTTTTTGAGACAGAGTCTCATTATGTAACTCTCAGTAGAGTGCTGTGGCATCACAGCTCACAGCAACCTCCAACTCTTGGGCTTAAGCGATTCTCTTGCCTCAGCCTCCCAAGTAGCTGGGACTATAGGTGCCCATCCCAACATCTAATTATTTTTTGGTTATAATTGTCATTGCTGTTTGGCAGGCCCGGGCTGGGTTCGAACCCACCATCTCTGGTGTATGTGGCTGGCTCCCTAGCCACTTGGCATCTACAGGTGCCAAGCCTTTTTCTTTTTCTTTTTGAAAAAAAGTCATACCCTTTTCAATTTATAGATGAGGAAACCTCCCAGAGAAGTTAAAATTCTTGCATAAAATCACATGGCTTCTTAGTGAAAGATCTCAGATAAAACTCAATGTCCTCACTCAGGTTATCCTGTGTCCACATCACAGGATATTCTGTCTGTCCAACAAAGAGCATATGTTTTCTGTTAATTGCTTTACAGTGGTAAGAGACCCACGGAGACCCACCAAATTGCTTTGCACAGAACCTTCTCCTCTAAAACCTAAACCTCCCCCACCCTGCAAATGTAGAACTTGACAAAGGAGCCCTGTTTAAGAAACGCCAGTAGAAGCCAGTTAAAAATAAAATATAAGACTTTCTTTACTGTGTTAGTCTTGGTCTTAAAACATTGTTGAAAATGATCACTTGTCATCTTAATGTGTACGGTAACAATTCATACTATCAATACGAAAAAGATGGCGAACCCACTAAGGACAACTTCTTGTCATACTGGAGATAATTATTTTGAACATCACATTTAAAACCAGCACACATCACATTTAAAAATAAACTCACTAGTTTAAAGATTAAATAATACTTGGTATTAGTACAGCTGACACTTGCTTTTCCATACAAAGAAAACATGTGGAAAACCTCAAAATAATTTCATTTTGTCTCTGCATCATTTATGGTTAGGTTTTTAAATGCCATCCAAACTGACTCCCATTGTGATTATGTTTTACTTGATCAAGAGCTAAAGTTCAGAGAATCT
The DNA here is from genome assembly GCA_963574575.1 of Galagoides demidoff. Classification (NCBI taxonomy): domain Eukaryota; kingdom Metazoa; phylum Chordata; class Mammalia; order Primates; family Galagidae; genus Galagoides; species Galagoides demidoff. The sequence goes on along the minus strand of CAUYQV010187292.1, from coordinate 22,525 downwards.
TCAAACTACTAATCATTGTACCCAAATACCACATACAGAGCTTGACATCACAGATACTAAGTCAGAGGCTAGAAATGCATTGAAATGATGTTTCGTGGTGGACATGCAGTCCAAAAGAATAAAGTGTAATTATTGAAACAAAAGATCGAAGATATACCAGGACATGGCCTGGGCAAACTTTCAGTAAAGTATCTGACCCCTAAATGGTCATGAGATTCTTGCAGATGAGATGGAGATGGATGGGTGGGTGGGTAGTTGGACACAGAAAGAGGAATGTGGTTTGCAGGATTTAAATCTGGATAAATAACCTTACCTAAAGAGGTTACCAAAATTTCCACTGGCAAATGCAAACCAACTTCTGCTCTTACAATGCCTTCAGTCTTATACCTGCCTGTTACTTACACAACTGTTTCTTCATGTATTCTATTGTTCCAAAAATTATTTATCTTTTTACAAACAAAGAGGAAATGGTCTATGCAACGTTTAAAACCCCGGAAAATACTCCCCTAAAAGCATGACTAGTTTGCATCTTTTGGACAGCTAAGATCAAAGTGATTTAAAATGTTTATTTTTAAAGTAAACCATTTACACTGATCTTTGAAAAAGCCCTTTCACCCTTTAAGAACTGTATTTGTCTCCACAGCTCTTTTCAAGACATACCCAAATCACACTCTGCATTAAAGATGGCACTATCAGGATTGTCGTGCCTGATTTATCTGACACAATCTCAATGTCAGCTCCACGGGGAGTGGACCCAAAGGAGGGCAGGAAAATGTGCAAGGCTGGAGCTCAAAAGCAAGAGGGCCATGAGCCCTGTACCGGGATGATGTACTCCACAAGGCAAAGAAACATTACTGAGGGGAAATCTAAACAGTGTTTTTTGGGGATCACTTAAGAAGGTAACCTTCATGAATCTCCAACTTCTGTTTACAGAGAAGGGAGTTACAACTTACAGTCCCGTTCCTTGCAAAGTATAGACACACGCCATAAAACACAGTCCATACAGAACGCCCCAAGGACCTGGGGGGAGGGTGAGTCTTGCTCCTTTTCCTTTTCAAATCTGGAGGATGATTTGAATTGCATCAGGGTCACTATATCTGAGGGAGTTTTCCCAGCGCCTAACTTTATTTCACATCTCTAACACAACGCCTCTTTTATGAAAACCCAGCTTAAATATTAATGCGTGTTTTCTTAAGGAAGTTGAAGGCAAATCAACTTCCTGGTACCCAGGATATCTGATTTCTAAAATGGTCTAACACTGATTGTCACAGCTCCGCCAGATGTGAGGGTGAAGCTCTGTAAAAAAACGGAAAGGCCGGCTTTCAGGCTCTCTGCTGTGCGGGTCCCACGCCGCCCTGAGCTGCATCCTCTGAGAGTATATTTTTGTTAGCCGGCTGCCGGAAGCCCTCAACTGCCCAAGTTGTTTTGCGATCCTATAAGGACCTTCCCAGCCCTGCTGTCAGCCCTGAAATTAAGAGTGTGTTTGTGTTGGTGGGGGGGGGGGGAGGGAGCTGGTTAAAATAATAAGTATTATCATGAGCATCGCAGCTTCAGCAGAATGGAGCCGGGTGGGGTGAAAGAGCCAGGCTCCAAACTTTGCTAAAAAGCCTATTTTGAGAAAACCTTTGTTCTGAACACTCTTGCTGCCTCCTGCATCATGAAACAATGTCTTTTGTTACTAACCCCCCTCCTTTGACTGCTGTGTTTGTTTGCTGACATTTTCAATACCAGACAATACAAAGAGTATTTCCTCATATTAACTCCAAATGTCACAAAGAACAAAATTTGGTTCTAAAGGAGCCTGTCTAACCAGATAAGATGGCCTCAGTAAAGAAAAATATAATGAAAATAAATCTTGCCCTTGAATGTGGACCACATAGCCACAGTGATCCTTGTCTCTGCTAAGAAAATGCTGACGTGTAAGTTGAAGACCATTAGACTTCTGTCAAATCTTGTGATTCCACTGTTGTGTGCTGAATTTTCTCTCCCACCCCCCACAAAATGCACATGCTAAAACCCTAAATCCCAGTACCTCAGAATGTGACTATTTGGAGATAGAGTCTTTAAAGAGGTAATTACAATTAAGTAAAGTCACTGGAGGGGGCCCTAATTCAACGTGGCAGATCCAAGCTAAAGGCCTAACACTCTTGTGTTCCATGCAGATTTCTTAAGCCCACCACCTTCCAAGCCAACGTGTTGAATTGTAACAACAGTCTTCGATGTTCCAAAGAAGAGTAGAAACCCTTGCCCTGTAAAGTATGCATCTCTTTTAGGCCAATCAAAAACAGTGATGAGTTCTACCAGGGAAAGAGAGCCTCTGTGAGAGAATCCACAGAAAGAGAAAGTCAACTCAACATTATCTTTTATGATATCTTCTCTAAACCTTTTAGGATTCATGATCTTACCACCTCTGTCTCTCAGGAAAATTGATATGAAACTAAAGTTACATGCTGGCTGCAAGATTCACACTATTGTTTAATAGTTAAAATAGATCATGAAAGAGAAAATGTAGGAAACAAGCATCTCTCTCTACTGACTATGTTTCCATAGTCACAAAATTAACAGAAATGAAGAAGGATTTGTCACGTTATAATTAAAAGGGGCTATGATGTTTCAAATGATGCCTGCTATAGGGCACGATGCTACCTGCTTTCCAAAGAAACTCACTTATTCCTCGCAACATCCCTGGAGTTAAGACATGCTAATTGCCATCATACCCTTGTAACAATGAAGAAATGGGAAAGAATCTAGGTGACTTGCCCAAAGTCACTGTGGTGGCCAAAGTCTACTGGCAGCCAGCCCCAAATATCTGTTTATTACTTCATCTGTAGTGATCACATCTTGATATTTATCTGAGCACATGGCTGACCTTAATAAAAACTGTATTTCCCAGGCTCCCTTATAGGGAGGTATCAACGTGGCCAAGTTTTGGCCAATGAGATAAGAGCAGAGTACTAAGTGTAATATGCAAACAGTGTCATTGAGAGGAAGAGTCTGTCTGCCCCCTTCCTTCCTCCATTCTGCCTTTCTGAGGCATGTTGCTGTGACGGCTATAGTTCCATTGTGCACAAAAGGGATGATGCCACCCTCTGGGGATGGCACAAGTATGTGAGAGAGGGAGCCTGGCTGGAGGGCTTTGTAGGCAAAAGCTTCCACCCCAGGTCTAGGGCTTACTGGCAGGCTTCATTTATGTGAGAGTAATAAAATTTCTGTCTTACTTGGGCCCTTGTTTTGTTTTCTTTTGTGTCAGCCCAGGAGTTCCTCACTGGCCACTAAATCTAGCCAGAGCTGAGGCCATCATCTGAAGAAAAGCATGCTACCCTGGGCAAATTATCTAACCTTTTTCAATTTTCTGATCTTTAGATGAGGATGAGTAATACCTACCTCAGAGTATTGTGTGAATTAAACATGTCAAAATGTAGTTGCAATCTTTCACACTGTCCTTGGCATATGCTAAGCCTTCAATAAATGTTAGCTCACCATCACTGGAGTTTTTGCACAACACAACCACAGTAAACACCTGCAAAGTTGATGAATTTCACGGGATTATTCTCCAAAGCAATCACAAAACTCCAACATGCAGGCTGTACTTAGAGTTGAGGGCCTGGTAACTGACACTCCTGAAAGTTACAGGAGCTAATCTGGGTGCTCCTTCTAGAGATAACATAAGCATGGCTTAAATGGAGCTGAGGCACCTGGAGAGAGCTGAAATGTGTGGGTCCGGACTTTAGGTAGCCTCAGGACAGACTGTTTTCTCTCTCAGACTGCCTGCCCACTGCCATCTCCACTTCCAAACAATGCCTCCCATACACTGCCCGGATTTCTGCCCTTTAACTTCAGGAATGCTGAGACCACCCAGGCTTGAGGGGTTTTCTCCCCACCCTACTAATGCGGGAGTTAAGAATATACGTTATTCTAAAGGCACTGGGGACAGTGACTCTATATCCCCCATCTTTGTGTCCAGCCACCTGGACTCGAGCACTGACAACTTTTGCACATCTAGTGAAGGTCCGTCGTAGCCAAGAAGTCCATGCTACAGTTAGCATGGAAAGCAAAAATCATATACAGTCAAAATCACCTCTGAGAGTCACTTATATTGCTCATAAAATGCCACACACGTGTGGATTTGTATTTACAACCTACTAAAATTTGAGAACCATCTCGCTGGACTAAAAAAAGAAACAAAACAAAAATTCATATGTTCATACCTTGGCATTCAAACTGTCCTGCCTTTAAAAAAATTATTACATCCCTTCACATGTTGGGGCAGGTGGAGATTCTCAAGGGTTCCTTCTGGCCTCTCTGGATATAAAATCTCAGTAAAGGTTACTAAATGTGTTTCATGAAGTGAGAATTAAATGAGATAATGTCTGTGAAAACAATCCATACAGAGCCCAGCACCTAGAAGGTAAATCAAAAATATTTCCTGGATTTGCATCTAGACCTTACTCGTTTACATCCACAAACCCACTGTTCTCTGAAACGCTGTAGAGAAGAACTGGGTCAGTGGCTTTCCAAGGTGGCGGTGGACGGGAAGTCTGAAAGGGAAAACAGTCTGTGCTGAGGCTTCCCAGGTGCAGGACCCACACATTCCGCCTTTCCAGGTTGGTGTTCCCAGTTGTAGCCCCAAGTACTGGCTACCACTCTCTTGCCTTTGGGAATCGCTCTCTTGTAGATTAAAGCTTCATAGGGTAGGTCCTCAGAGACTTGGTTAGTTACTATTAAGTCATTTGAATCAGTTAAGATGCTAGCCTCAGTTTAACTCACTATGTGGATTAAAATGGAACTCCAATGGTGCCTGCTTTATGGTAAACAAAAGAAGGTGTGGTTCTCAGGAGATCACCATGTCCTCTGAAGAACCCAGCTGCCAAAGGCTCCATGCCCATGACTCGGACACCAAATGTCAGGGCCATCACTAGCAGGACTCAGGCAAGGACAGCTGGGTGGTGCAAACATGCCCACCAGCCAACCAAAACCAGATCTCCAGGCATGAGATCCATTTTTAGCTCTATCCTTGGATCAAAACTGACCTGGCTGGAGGACCCACCTAAAAGGCAGGCCTTTCTTGACTTTTAGGTTTGTCTAAGAAGGAAGAAGGACAAGTAAATAAGTTTGTGGATCTTAGTGCACCCACCAAAAACCACAAGTGCACTTAGAAATGGCCTTAGAGCAAAAAGCCCAGGCCAAACTCTGTACAGCACCATATCCAATTAAGCTTTTTAAATGTTCTGGTAGCCACATTTTAAAAAGAGAAAACCAGTGGAATTAATTTGAACAACATGTTTAACCCATCATATGCAAAACATTATTGTTTTAACATGTTATCAATGTCAAAAATTATTAAGTTATAATCTTCAAAATCCAGCGTGTATTTTACACTTTCTATACATTGCAATTTGAACTAGCTGCTTCTCAAGTGCGCGATGCCGCACCTACCATTGGCTGCCCTGCTGGACAGTGCATCCCAAAATGAAAGTTGACAGATTAGCAACCCACAGGATAATTTTGTTTTGGTTTGCACGGCGATTTAAATTTTTTTAATTGGTTCCCATAATTTAAGATCAGATTTGACATTGAAAGACCAACTGCTGGCCTCCGTTGAAAAGTCACATCTGATAACATCGGGTTCAAATTTCCCAACATCAACAAGCAGAGCTGAGAACTGGCCACGGCTCCCCCGACAGAAGGAGCATTCATTCCACTGTGCAACATCACTGTCCCTCCCCGTGCCTTCAATACCTTACCCTTCCTGCCTGGACATATCCCAGTAGGTCTAAGAAATAGCAAAGCCACAACTTTATGGAGATAACATCAAAACTATTGGCTTGTTTAATGTGGTAACTTTTGAAAAAGAAATGTATTTATGCATTTGTACTTTATTTGTTTTCTTACCAGTTACCATTTATGTTACCATGAACTCTGAATATAAATGGGGTCATATACACAAAGAAGAAACAAATCCTTGCTTATTGATTCAGGAAAAGACGGAAATCAGCCCAGGGAAGGAAGTGATCTTGTTTACTCTGTTTTTCAAATAACTGAAGACATAAGACTGAGAAGGCTAAGGGACATTAGAACACCTTGTTATTCAAATACATCACTGAAAGGACAGTCTCCAAAAATGCTCATGTTGATATAAACATTTCCATCGCTGTGTTGCTTATTTCCCATGTGTGGCTAAGTACCCAGTCAGTCTCTTCTCTGTGGCTCTCAGTTCTCAGAGCCTCATTTCCGCTCTCTGCCACTGCTGCCACGGCCTGCTGGCCAAGTGATCATGGCCCCCTCCCAGCACCCACCTCTTTCAGCCTGATCCCTTCCTCTTTTTTCCTCACGCTGGACATTTAAGGATCTTCCGCCCCTCCTCCTTGATAGCTGTTTTCTCTCCTTGTCAAAATCATCCAAAGACATCCAGATTTAATCCAAGGTCTGAACCGTAGCTCAAGTCATCCCATCAGCCACCCTACTGGTTCCTTCACGTCAGGCCAATAATAACATTATCAACACAATGCCACCCCCACAGCAGCTTCAATTGTGACTCGGGAGTTAGCATCTAAAGTCAGTGAAGAAGAAAAAAAATTATATAAAGTCAAAATAATCCTTGAAAATCCCTTACACTACACATACAGGTTAGTATGCATGAGTTTACAGCCTTGTATGCTAATATCTATATACAAAGATCTCATCATCAGCAGGTTTACATCTCGGGCTCACTAGGAGGCAGATATTCAGTGAGTGGAATGGAAAACATTATTTAAACTGCTCTTTTTCTCTTAAAGTTCTTGTCTTTCTGACTTTTTTTTGTTGTTCCAGGACACAGAGTTGAAATCAGAAGGATAAATGCATGCACGATGAGGGAGGGCTGTGATCGTAATTGTGTTATAGATATCACTGACTAAGTACTTTCTTAGATGCTGGGTCCTGACCCAAACGCTTTATAAATATTCCATTATTTCATCTTCATAAAACCTCTAGGATATAGGAATCATTCTTTTTGTCCCCATTTTAGAGGAACAGACAGACTTGGAGAGGCCAAATAATTTGCCCCAAATCACGTAGCTCAAAAGGGGCAGGTCTGAGAGTCGAACCCGGGTCTGCCCAAGAGTAACCCTGCTCCATAGCAAAGTCCACATCTTCACTCCTCCTGTCTTGTAACTGGAAACTAAATATATATCTAAAATTCCCATCTACCGAATCTGAACGTTCATTCACGTCCTCTCCGCAAGACGATAAGCCACCCCGGATCTTGGAGCTGTCCTATTTTCTCTTTCCTCCAAACATGTCTGTGTCTTCTCCAATCATGAAGAGTCCAGTAAGTGTTTACAGATGGCGAGTGTTTAGTACCAAAAGTTCAGAAGACACCCAAACCAACCCCAATTCCCACGACTAGAGAAACATTTTTAAATGTTGATTATTTAGAGTCTACTGGAGGTAAAACTCCCCTCTTCCCCCTCAAGACTCCATGAGAAAGCACTTCAGTAAGCTACCACAGAATTTACATTTTCTTCTGTAAAAATTATAAATCTCTGTATAATTTCCCACAACATTTAACAGGCGAACACTTAAATTAAGACATGTCGTGTGGACATAAATGCCAGACTCCTATAACTATACCACGTTGTAGAACTAAATAATATCTCAGACTTCCTCTGTGTATCTGCACAACAGTAATGTAAATATAAATGAAAAAAAGTAATAATTTATGAAAAGTGATTTGCATTTCCAAATATAAAATGTGTAAAATCCAACTAATTAGCAAGAGTGAGGGCTGAGGTGTTTCTATAGCAACTATAAAAATGCTAAATTATTTTTTTTTCCGAAGTGTTTTATATCTGCCTCATTAATGTTTGTTTTTCCCATTTGTTTTGTGGATATTTCCTAAGTGAAAGGTTTCAAAGATTGCAAAGATTCTCCGGTTTATCTCAAAGTTCAAGAAGAGGTTTCTCACTAAGCAGTGTCTTATGTGCCAACAGCGACATGCATTAAAACTCGATTTGGGAGAGTTTCTTTCATGCCAGGGGCTCCATCCTTTGTTCTTAGCTTCCTCCTAAATTCTCCTCTTCTCTTACTGCCCCTGATTGTTCTCTGGACACCTCTGCTAAGGAGACGTTAACCTGGTCAGTTTTTCACCTTGCACCCTTTGTACCACCCCGATAATTCCCGAGACAGTCTGGTTCAAGCCACAGACCTTTAGCCAGTGAGGGATAATAAAAAGCCCGTAGGAACAACTGGGAGGGGCTTGGGCAGTGACCTCAGCCCCCAGCTCTCAGTTTCCCCTCCTCAAAATGAGGTAGATGGGACAACGGCCCATCTCCAATATTCCCTGTAGGTCTTTTCAAAGACTCTCTGTTGCCTTCCATGTCTGTCAAACTCTTTTGCCAGGATTTTACATTTCCCTACCTTACCCCTGAAACGTATGGTCCACATTCCCACAAAGCAGCAGTTCTTTACCTTGGATCAAGGAATCAACTGATGGCCTTCAAAGGGGCTTGAGTTTTTTCAATTTGGTGCAAAGAAATTTTTGTTTAGTAGAAAGGTGCATGGGTTGAGAATGGCCGCGTGAGGCTCTACGAACCCTGTGGGTAAGACGTTATCTTTCTCACTTATGTCCCCAGAGCCTAATAGTGAGTATATGGAGGGAAAAGGCTCTGCCTTCACCTGGCAGGCCGCCACAGTGTCCCAGACCCCACTGTTCGATCCTCTCTGGACCTTCACTGGCCCTTGACGAGGGGTGGGGTGCCCCTGTCCTCCCCTTGTCTACTCCCACCTCCAGGTTCCTTAGTCCTGTTCCCAGCTTGAGGCCCATTTCCTGTACACTCTTGCTGCCAATGTACCTCACCTAGTTTACTCCTTCTTTAAACCTTTACTACACTCATAACTACCATCAGATAACCTAGCTCTCAACAAGTTTATCTGGTCTGTTAGTTTATCCTCCACAACTCTCAACTGCCTGAGATACCCCTCCTCCCTCCCCAATTCCTAGCATGCTCTCAGCAGAGTCCAGCCAACCTCTGGCGAATCAAAAGCACAAAGTAGATGCTCAATAGATAGAAGACATCTGATTGGGCAAACAATAAAGATAATTTATAGTAGCTGCTTAATTATCTATAATTATTTAATTTGTACAATGGGAAGGAGATACACATATATGTGCTTATAGTTATATATAATATATATGAATACGGGAAGTATCCAGCCATTGTTAATACTATTTTCCTATTACGTGGCTGGATGCTCTCTGGACGGCCCTAATATGGCAAGCTACCTGACCTCATCCACAATGAGCACCTTCTGACCTTTGACCTCTTCCTGAGAAGATGGGCTCTGGTGTGTACTTCAGTCTCTTCTCCCTGTTACCACAATGCTGGAGTTATAAATTCGTGCCATGTTCATTACTCGAGCTCAGTAGCAACTTTGAACGTATTCCCAAATTTCTATTTGCAACTTCCTTACTTTAGTAAATTGAAACTGAAGACCCTAGTGCTTAATTATTCTTTTAAAGCAGTCTCCTGTTGTTCGATCAGGAGTTGGGGGAGCTAAGATAACTTAACAGTTAACCATGCTGCCAATTTTGAAGGAGGTTCTGGGAATCTCCTGCCCAAATAAATGGCAAACATCCTCATAGCAAATAAATAAAGACTAATTTGTGCAAGGGTAGAGTGGTATAAATTGCTCTCCCTTCTTAAAAATTTGCATTCCAAACATAATTCTTTCTGACATTTTAACACTAATTCCCTAAATTCTGCCACATTCCAAACAGAACAATCACATCAGACAATCCAGTCAACTCTCACTAACTTATGGATCTATCTGTGCAGGTGTGTGCAGGCAAAGGATGGCTGTCCATGCAGTTCGTGAACACAAGCAATCCCATGGGTTGAGCACACAGGCGTATGTGTGTATAAAGACAAGCAGGATTTGCCCAAGAACTACCCAGCGCCACTTAACTCTAAGCCAAGTTTAATCAAACCCTAATTCCCAGTCTTTCTGTAGGGTGTTATTTACACCTTCAGTAAAGCTCCTGGCATCACGTCTAAACGATCGTGAACAATAAGGATATCCTTAAAGGACTGTACTGTTGACAAAGAGCATACACAACCAACCCAGCTGGAAGGGATTCACTTATAATGCCCCTTCAGCAATAGCCGTAATAATTTAATACCATTAGTCTCAGTCCCAACTGTAAATGGCCCTAATGGACCCTGTGGTGTTCCTTCAGATTATATAGTGATATGGGGCACAGCTCTTATGCTTGCATTACCGCTGCTAATTGTAAAGCACTGTGTTGGATACACTCGAGCGCCGCAATAAGTGTCTTCAGTTAACTTCTTAAGGGCACAGCTTTCAAAGGAGCATTTGTCAGCACGATAAAAAAAGGCAAAGAGAACAAACGTTTCATCTGGTTTCAACATCGAGGGGGATCCTGCAAAATCTGATTGCCTCGCTCCTCACTCCTTTGCAACAAGCACTGTTGCTTCAAAACTTGTTAGCAGCCATCTCCTCAAAGGATTTATTTTGATAGTTCATGAATGTGTTGTCACACAGCATAATTAAAGCTTACAGAACTATTATCAAAACACAGAGGAAATGTGCTCGGGGAGGCTGATGGCTACCCGGCCGCCTGTATCTGCCGCTTCCCACAGGATATGCGCTGACTGACCAGCTGGCTTCCAAGTTCTGACACTAGGCATATGGAGGAAAGTCGGGCCTCGGGGTAAAGAGCGCGGGCAGGCTTCAGTGAGCAATCAATTACAAGAAACAGCCAACCCCCTCTTGGTGACTGTATATATTCCCACCATCACACACTGCCAGCTTGCCTCTATTTTGAATGCAATAAAACTTGTAGGGAGCCGACGCATGTGAAACTCTTAAAGATATATGGTAGGGATTAGCCGTAAAAACACTAATTAAGGATGGGCTAAGGAATGAGGGGACAGGCAAAAAGGCTTTCTGCCTCGAGGTTTGGATATAATGAAGAAGGAAAGGGACAAAAATAAAGAAGGCTTCTCTGTTTTCTGAAGACTGGCTGGCCGATGGGATAGGGTGCAGGCTGCTTAGGCAATGCAGTGTCCCTTATTTCTTAAAGTGCCCCTCACTTCAAGAGTGTTCAAAGAGAGAGAGATGGACAGACGGAGAGGAAAAAGAGAAAAATGCAGGAACTCTGTAGTCAAAGGTTTGTCTTTTTTTTTTTTTTTAGCATTATGACTTTTTGAAGATATTTTTAAAGTTACCAATTAAGACGTGAGAAGGAATTATAACATTAAATGATATTTCCACATGGTCCAGAATTGGGACCGTGCCTTCCCAGGTCTCCCTTCAACACAGGAAATTTCTTGGACCTACGTCTGTGCTTGGGGAATTGTGAAAGCTTGGAGCCATTCACAGGAATCAAAACTAGGCTTCACTGCAGAAAAGAGAACTCATAAGCAAATATTAATCTATTTTCTATATCAGGTGCTGGAATTTTCTCAAAAATAAAAAGCTAAATTTGTGCAATTCATTTTACACGAATAACCTCAGACTAAAGAAAGAGTATTCAGAGATCATTGCATGCTCTCCTTTAATCACGTGCTATGATAGTTCCATGACAGATACAGTACTAACCTTATGAAACAGGCATGTCCATTGCACAGATGAGGAAATGAACTTCAGGCTGAACCAACCAAAGCTTTTTGACCAGTAAGGAAAATGCTGAAATTTTAACCCTGTCCTGTCTGATGCTCATGTTAGTGGCTTTTTTCTTTGGTGTCCTCATCCTCCTCATGCCTCAGGATGATATCTTTAACCCCTCTGGGTTGTGTGTCCAGAAAGCTTATTCCCAAGGAATGAGGCCTCTGGAATGGAGAAACCTTTCCCCGACCCTAGTCTATTGGCAGTATTACAAATCTAACATGCAGATAGTGATAGAAACGAAAAGACATTTATTTAATTCTTACATGACTCTGCCTCTTACAAAAACAAAAGTCTAGCAGCCAGTTTCTATACACTCATCCCGTTCAAATGTATACAGAAAATCAGATTCATCCTAAAAAAAGTCACAAATGTATAGCTTACCGTAAGTGACATGAAGTATGACAGAGAAGGCCACCAATCAGGCTACTGTTGATGTCTCAATAAAATCATCCTAAGTTGAATGTGGAGTTAGAAGAAAGAATGGGTCAGAGATGGGCTTATGCAAAACACTCACGGCCTCCTAACAATGTACAGCTTTGTTAGGGTGTCTTTGGAATCAAAATCCTTCTTCAGATTGCTGCTGGGATTACTCAAGCAAGGAAAGATAAATTGTCAGTGAAAATAATAGCAGATAGCCAGAACCTTACTTCCTAAGAAAGGGCACACTGACAGTATTCTGAGAAAAATCTCCATGACTTGGGCCACCCCTGATGCTAAGATCCTAGAACCTTTGCACACTCCACAAACCAATTTCTAGAATTTCAAAAGCACAACAGATCCAAGCAGAGACAGTGCTAAGGTCACTTTTCGTAGACTTCTAATTGCCTGCTGGAAGACTCTTCCTGAGAATAGAAACCTCACTTTCACAAACTCATGACCTGCTCAACAGCTGACGAGCAGGGCCATAAAATGATAAGGCTGAGGTTTAACCAACATGGGTGTCTACCAGAACTTATCTCTTAAAGAAACTATGTAATTTTTCCAATTTTATGGCCCTTGCTTGTTATATTTTTGGAATATCTCTCTTGAAAAGCCTTCAACAGTCCTACTGAAAACCAAACCAAAAACAAAAAAATCAGTCCTAATACTTTATAATATAATACAACAAAGAAAAAGCATCCAACCTGGTCATCTATTCGATCCTTAACATTTGGCTCTTTCCAAACACAGCCCCCAAAGATGGAGACACTTCACTATGAAGGATATTCACAGTAATATGCCACTGACTGGGGGGGTTAAATAGGTTTAATGCAATGAAATAAGGCCCAAGGCTTCTCAAAAGGGTAATACTGACTTGTATAATTGGGGTATGCTTCCTTAAGACATAAAGCTATTGTACGACTCTTTGTACCCATGCTTTATAAAATCACCTCTAAGTGAGAGTGACCACTAATCAGAAGCATTCTCCATAGTCATTGGGTCTGGACATGGACAAGAAACCAAAAAAGAGGGACTCAGAGGTTAGCCAGAATGGCTAGCCATTCAACTGCTTAAAACCAAGCTAGAACCTGGGGCCTACACACCAACACAGGTAAAAAGAGCAGCGCCTGGCCTGTAAGTTTGCTTTCCTGAGGCCTTGCTATTGTTAGCAATATGTGGCTATGGGTGTGAAGGGATTTTGAATGCAGAGTTACCAAGACCCTGCATTCCTTATAGGACATATACAAATGTTCAGAATAATCTGTAGAAACCTTTGGCCACCAAAGTCCCACATTTCCCTGGTGCACTGGGCAGACTCAGCCCACACAAAAGGCATCTATCTGACCTCCCTTTCCAGGGAAGAGGTCAAAGGGGACTGAAAGTGAATCACCTCCTTGGTGTGGTGGTTTATAACGACCTTTCCTTGACATCAGGTGCTAAGCCACCCTGACTCTGCTCTTCTTATAGTATTTTATACTCTCCAACTGATGTCAGAGAATTCTCCTAAAAGGGAAGTAACTAAATGACTTCCAGAGAGGACAAGGAGCCACTGAGATGTCCAAATGAGCCTGTACGATGCCTAGGGAAATAATCTGGGGATGTCCCATTGAAGAATTCTTGCAACTATTGCCTGAGTATGTGAGTTATGATTTTTGTTTTTCCCGCACTGTGTGTACATGACGTGACATGCTTTATTTATTGGTGCTGATTTATCCACACTGCTTTATTGTTGACCAGCTTTTATTTCTTCCTTAACCTTATTAACCCTTGCTGGTATTTGACAGCTTAACACCCTCCATCACTCTGCAGCATTCACTCTGAGAACCGACGTGGAACTAATAGCAGTCTTTTTATTTCCAATCTTTGAGGTCACAAGCAGCTGCCCTAGCCTGAACCCTGTAAGATTTTTCTATAGGTACTTCTCTTTCAATGGGTTGTCTTCTTAATGTTTCTCTACAGGTCTGTCTGGATGTTTGAAATGAGATGTGACTCCTGCTAACTTTTGTCACCACCAACATATACCTCAGAAAAGGAAGAATCAGTTTTACCTTTGGAAGAAAAAAAGCCTTGAGTAATTCAAGTGAAACAACTTGGTGATTCTCTCCTTGGGCATTTTATCACCTTTCAAGTTACATCCAAGGAGCATCCATTTGGGGACACATTTAATTGTCCTGACAGAATACAACAGCAAAACAAAACTCAGAAACTTCTATTACCTGGTGTAAGTGTGAATGAGATAAAGCGTGGTGGGAGAGATTTCCTAGCTCCGTTTTTCAGCCTGGATTGATTAACTCTAATAAATTCAGGGAGGTGATTTCAGATGATGCCCGTCAAGCTGGATCTTATGGCCCAATTGTTTATTATTTCACGCTGCCCTGGGCTTGGTCTTTGACATTCACCACCCTAAAAGGTCACAAAGTCAAATTCTACAGCCAGATTTAGTAAGTATTTTGGTGAGTAGCCTTCTGTGTTAATGAAGACTGGTTTTCTTATAAATTAGACTTAGGGAAGAAAAATTCCAGATCGAAGACAAATATCCCCAAATGGGGAAATTCACCCTTTTAAAAAGCCAGATCACTGTAAGATCATTTGAGACCACAAAAGAAGAAAGAGGACGGAGTGGAAGCCCAGTCAGCACTCATGAACCAAGCAAACATGAGAAGTTAAGAACTATGGAGGCAAAGGTAACATATTTAGATTCATATTCCACTAGCAATGATGGGGAAAGCTGAGTCTTAGGCTGGCCATTATTGCTGTTACCATCTCAAAGATGTCACAAGCCCTTGTTCTACAGGACAGACATCCCTAAGCAGGCCTCACAGCTCTCCCCTGCACTATGCAAGCCAGAACCACACATCTTAAGTAACGCATGTTTCCAAATCAAATTTTTCTTTCCCTAAACTGAATGCAGCCCCAAATATTGAAATCAACTACATCAGACCGGCAAATAGCTTTTAGAACCTCTACATGGAAAGAACGTGGCCTGCTAGACAAGCAAAGGGCCAGTGCCAATTTCTTTGCTAACCAACAAACCCTGTCTCTTTAAGCTAAGAGGGAAAAATAGGCGTCTGCCTGCAACATACAGAAATTCCCACTGAGGAGGAATCCAACAATCCAAAAAGTGAAGAGAAAGGAGAGATAGGATCTATTTCATTTGGTATGAGCCCTACCTAATTTCCATTAACCCCACCCAGTTGGCACCTATCTGGACCATTAGTGCATGTTTTCGTGGCTGCCTAGATCCATTTGTCCCTCCATTAGAAAACAGGAAGAGGGTATGCCCAGCATTTCAGCAGGTGCAGTGCCACAGTGTTTTCATGCATGAGAAATTCCTACTTGTACACTATTCCCACTCCTGATGGTCGCATAGACAGATGGAGAGTGAGCTAATTTACTTCTCAGAGAAGTATTAAATTCCTTGGATCCTCTGGGATCCAAGACCAAGCCTAGACCCCATCCCCTCCTAACTAACCCCTACCTTTCCGAGTCACCACACAATACTGCTTCTTCAAGGAGCCTTCTAAGGCACTGCCCACCCCCAGACCAGGTTAGGCTGCCCTGACACACCCTGTCCTGGCACCTCACTTAGCACTCAAAGCTTCACCATTATTTGTTGTCAGTCCTTCCCATGCTAGTAGACCTGTGTTTTTCATATCATAGAATGCAAAAGAGTCTAAAGAAGCTTATTGAAAATGCCAATTCACAATCACCAGTAATTGTGATTCTGGCTGAGGCTTGGGAATCTTCACTTGTCTGAGATGATCCACACACTGACCCTGAAGGTTAGCTCCTCATCGCAGCCACTCCCTCACTTCTCAGCACTGTGCCTAGCTCAGAGCTGGCAGCTCCTAAACCCTTACTGGTTTGAAATAAGGACATGCAGATGCTGGTTCCTGCCCCTCTGGTTGTAATCTTCCAGCTTTCACACAACTGTTGCTCAGCAGGGTGAACCAGAGCTGAATCTCGCATGGATGTTTGCAGCTCCTGAGCTGTACAAAGTACACACAAGACTGTCGTGTCCAGGGTTCCCCCAGCTCATATATGGATCTTTCATTTACCCCCTTTTGGAAAAATGAACTTTAGCCCATTCCTCTTCCAAATAAAGCTTGCAAAGGAAAAAATGACATGGACTTGGCAAATAAGGGTTGCTATTATTAAAAGCAGGTTGAAGTTGGGGCTTTGTGCAACTGCTTCCTACTTTCTCAAGTGCCTCTATTTTAAGTACGCAGATAGTGCTTGAAAAATCCCAGCAGGCTCTAGATGAGAGCACAATCTCCTCATTAACACTAATGGGAGCTGGGCTCATGCACTAAAGGAAAAATATACCCTCTGGGTCAAACCCCATTGTGAAGAGGAGGACTTGGGATGGGGGTAAGGCAGAAAGAATAATCCTTAACTTCATTCTATCCGGGAACTTGGTGACAAGGTAGGGAGAGAAAAACCAATTAAGAGAGATCGTTAGGGCTCAATGCCCATAGCTCAGCACTTAGGGCCCCGGCCACATACACCGGGGCTAGCACGTCCAAACCGGGCTCTGGCCAACTAAACCACAATAACAACTGCAACAAAAAAAATAGCCAGGCATTGTGGCAGGCACCTGTAGTCCCAGCTACTTGGGAAGCTGAGACAAGAGAATCACTTAAGCCCAAGAGTTTGAGGTTGCTGTGAGCTGTGATACCACGGTGACCAAGTGAGACTCTGTCTCAAAAAAAAAAAGATAGACTATTAGGCTAAGAAAATCTAAACTTCTGAAAAGTTGCCATCTGCCATCTTTACTCCAAGTAATTGAAATGGTACCATATGGGAGGAAGAGATGGGGAGCATTTGAAATATTTATCCATTCAGCAATATGTATTTAGCATAGAAAGAGCAGGAATGTAATGGTGAGCAAGAAATGTAAGGTATCTGTTCACATGGAATCGCCTTTCTATAGTTAGGGGTGAGGGAGTCAAGTAAGAAGGAATAAATAAGAGTACGGCACTCCACATGAAAGCAGAGGACTATCCCCAGCACCAAGTACAGTGCCTGGCACGTGGCATGACTCAAGAGACATTTGTTAAAGGATGAATGAAAGGTTGGCTGACTGGATGGTTGGATGGAAAGATGGAACTTTAGCCCACTTTAGGATGGGGTTTTTCTGAGAAGGTGACATTTGAGCTAAAAGACAAGAAAGAGCCAGCTGTGGATATTCTGCAGGAAAAGTTCCAGAAAGAAGGAACAACAAGTCTTCAAGGCATGAAAAGGTTTGTTACTTCAGAAGAAGGCCAGTGAGGCTGGAATGTGGTGGCTGGTTCTGGGAGTAAAATCATAGGTGTTTGTTTTTCAAACAAAATGGAAGAATCAATCACATGTATTTCACAACCCTAAATTCACACATTATTTTTTGATACCTATTTGAGGTTTCTTTCTAACAAAGGTGTGGGGGTTTGGTATAAATTTAAGGGTCACAAGTGCAGTTTGGTTACATGGATATATGGTATAGTAATGAAGTCTGGGTTGCTAGTGTAACCATCACCAAATATTGTACGTTGTACACTTTAAGTAATTTCTCATCCCTCAGCCCCTTCCCATCCTCCCACTCTTGACAGCTATTCTTTAATATGTAAAGACTTAACACAGGGACTGTCATACTAGGAATTTTTTTTCCCCTTGGGACCATAGTGTTTTATTAGGTCAAGATAGGTCAAGAGATGTGTAAGTTATATATCCTTCACAAGGTCCCAGGTTAAACCTAGCATAAGCTAAATACAATTCACATGGCAATTAATGTGTTAAACAAGTTGATAAGAAAAGTAATAAAATCCCAATAAATAGTCCATGGGAATGAATAAAGAAGTTACCAAAAAAAGACATAAATAATAAACTCGCATATGGAAAAATGCCCAACCACACTCATAGTAAAATAAATATATACTTAAGTCCAATCTTCATCTATTAAATTAGGTAAAAAGTAAAGATAATGATAGATAAAGAATATTGGCAAAGATACAGGTAAACTGGCCTGTCATGAATAACCACTAGGATTGAGCACTGAGAACTCAAGTTGTTTGAAAACAATTTGACATTACTCATTGGGAGCTATAAAAGTGTTTATAATGTCTGAAGAAGTCAGTCTTCCTCTGAGATTTAGCACAAGGCTTTCCAAGTATTTTCTGCAAAGCTCTAGGATTCTGGAAAGGAGCTTCAAGACCTCTGGACAGTAAAGTCCCAGGAATAATCATGAAAGAGGAAGAATGAGGAGGGCTTTACATCCCTGCCCCATGACAACCAGCACAGTATTCTGCTTTAGAGATATAGGCTCTGTTTCACGTTTACTTGATAAAGGAGCTCAGGTACTTAATTTTTTAAAGAAACCATAATATGTTACAGACATGATCCAAATTATAAAAATAACTAATAATATGCATGTGTTCATTAGTATTATTTAAAATAAGAGTGAAAGATGAAAAACCCTCAGTGTTTTACACTAAGAAGATAATTTATTATCTATTAAATATGGGCTATGTAGAGGTCTGACAATTAAGTTCACAAACTTGCCAAAGTGCACTTACACTGGCAGCACTGCACAAACAACTCGGTAAGGTTTAATAACCTTAGTATATCAGCATCTCCCAGCTGTGTTTGTGCTGCATCATGTGGTGCTGTCTTGCTGAGTGGTGTTCATTATTGTGTGTTTTTGTGTGCTGTAAGATGACAGTTCTAATGGTCATTCCAGAAAAAGTTCCAAAATTGCTTTGAAGGGTGGACTAGATGCTGGCATTGGTGCATAAATTCCCAAAGGAAGTACTTTGAAGGTGACCATAATGATATTCAGCAATGATGCATATAGCAATTTTTCTCAGATGAGTTCATGGACTTAATCATCAGACCTCATATATGAATTTAAAACAAAAGATTACAAAATTGTAGTTATACCATCCTAACTTTCAAAATGTAAAAAAATGCACATGAATTTAAAATGTAGTATGGTGAGTGTGATTGCATTGTGGAATTTTCTTACCTTTTTTTAGTTTCTGTTCCAATTTTCCTGTAATGTAATGAAGTTACTTTTCTAACTTATTTTATTTTTAATGTTTAAAAATAAGCCTTGATGGCCAGGGGATGGTGTGTTATTATTATTCATCTCTACATCCCAACATCAAGCAAAGGAGCTGACATAGAAGAGATACTCCACAAATATTTTTTGAATAAATAAATGTATTTTTTTAATTAAAATGTGATCATGAATAAAGCACTAGAGAGAGGTAGGAGAGGTTCTTTCCAAATGGTCTAGGGGAAGTCCTCTGCAGAAAAGAGCATTTGTGTGGGTCCTTAAAGGGTCAACAGGACCTGCCCTGAGCAGATGAGCAGTTAGGAACAGCAGCCAGCCAGAAGGAACCTACAAGGAAAGCCAGAACTTGGAGTAGGGCTAGTACTGAATGTGTCTGGGAGAAGGAAAGAAATCTGGGCTATAGAAGTATGAGGCACCTGGAGGGTAGAGGCTAAAAAGGTGGTTTGAGCCCACAGGCCAAATAATTCAGAAGAAGAGTGTTCCTATGAATGTGAACAACCCAGGGATATGTTCAGATCTGAACTCCTCGGAGACAAGCGTGGCTGTACTGCGCATTCCACACTAGACACGGGGTGGGGTGGGGGGCAAGGAAGAGATCAGGGCCTAAACAATCGCTAGAAGAGGACCTCTGACTGGAAAGGGACTTTAAATGTAGCCCCTACAGCAAAATGCCCAGAATGCACTGAGACATACAATCTGTCCCTAAGAAATCTGTATGTTTAGGGGAAGCCGTGGTTCTTTGTCACCTCCCCATCTCCATCAGGCTTTCTTTAATACCTTAAATATGCATATGCACATCCAACAATTAAGGCCTCCTCCTTTCTGACATTTGTTTATTAGCAGTCCCAAACGTTTCCTGTGCTATATAAAGTTTACCTTTGACTTCAACTAGGGAAGGGAAGGGTGGAGCCCGGGAGAAGGGGAGGAGGCAAAATCTGTAGCACAGTCACCAGCATAATATCTCTAGTTTTAAAATAATGCGTTCACTCTGCAGCCCAAATCAAAAGGTCGCCAACTCGCATAAAGCGCGGTGATTTAGAGCTCTCTCCTATACACAGTTCAGCAATGCATGGAATGTAAAAATACATGGAAACCACAACACAGCAGGGAGCCTGCTGCGCTGCTGGCAGAAATCGCCGTTTCCCACACAGGCCTAAATCTGACCCGGCGATGAAACTTTTAAAATTTGTAAAAATAGAACAGTTGGGAAATCTTGGCCACTTTTAGTTAAAATAAAAAATAAAACCGCCATCTTTGTGGGTACAGCTGAACATTTGCCACACCCCTCCCCTCTCTGCAGGAATTTTAATGGTAAGAAAAGAAAACAGAAACAACAAAAATTTTCAAGTGTCAAGCTCTATGTTCCTTTTTACTTGGTGAATACATTCTAGGATGCTCGGGTAGCAGGCGCAGATTGTTTTTGGCTTAGCATCTCCACCAAGACCAGTCCTAAGATGTCTAATCAATACCAATAGGTGTAACAAATACCACTGTTTAATCTTCTGAATAATAACAGTAGTACAACTACCACTTACTTATGCATGAACTATGTGCCAGAATTATCTCCTGTCATCCCGAATCGTTAGTCCACAACCCTACCCAGACAGGTATTATTATCCCCGCCATACAAAATTAAGAAGCAGGATAAGTCAGTTAATTTGGCAGATACAAGTGATAGCTAGGATTCAAACCCAGAACCATCTCAATCGAAAGTTATGAATCTTCCCACTGTATTTATAACATGACTTATTGCATAGGAAGAAGTTTCCCTCATCCACTCAAAACTGTTATATTTAGCAATAAAGACATGCCACTGTTTCCCTGATTAGCTCTTAACTAGTTTCCTTAGATTATTACATAAAGCTGCATAAACAGACAGCCTCTTCCACAGATTTCTTATCGCTGTATTATTATTCTTAAGCATAGGCAAGTCTTGTGCATTATGGCAGAGCCCCAGTTCAATTACAGAAGAGTTCTATGGAAACAGAAACCAGAGTCTGTCATATTCTTTCCCTTTCTCTCTCTCTCTCCCCTTCTCTTAAACCACCCTCTCCTTTTAAAGCATCTCACTAATATTTATTTTGGAATTGCCATGAATAGTATTATGACATTGGCTTCCTTAAAAATTTAACATTCACGATTAGCACTTGAAATGAGCATATCCAGAGAATGCATTTGTTCAGTGCTTACAACCAAATTATCTCAAGAGGCTATCAAGAGCTCTCAAGTCATTTCGTTAACTATGTTCTCCATTTAACTGAGCCCCACACAGACAAAAGGGAGGGAAAGGAAAGCAAGACTCAAAACATCACTTAAAGAGAAAAAAAAATTCAAGCATTCTCTTGTCTCTTTTATTCCCTCCTGTACCCTCTCCACCCTCTCACATCCTCCCCTACCCTCAAAGTAAATATAGAGACCAAACGTCAAAACCTGAACTTCAATTTCCAAAGTGGCAATCAACACATCATGGTAAGAGGGAACACAAGAATTGGAATATTAATGCTCAAATACACATAAGCACCCCCACAGAAGACAGGAAACAGGGTATGCATGACCACGTTTAAGGGCGTCCTGTACACGTGTGCCCAGTTTTAAGCCATCCCTTCCTTCCACTTTGCAGCACAGGAAAGGCAGACTCTGAGTCCAGCTACAGAGCCCTGGCTTTTCCTACCATTAATTGTCAGGTTAGATCCTGGATACAGAAATGTAGAATGATCAACAAACACAAAGTTAGCACTGAACCCCAAATGAATTTTTTCCCCTTTCCCTTTCATTGAAGGGGTTGGGGGGGGTAAACTTCACATGGCTTCCTTTCCTTGACCTACAACAAATTCCATTAAACTTCAAAAACAATGCTTTGAGATGCTGGAGGATGCAGACAGGAAACTGAAGAAAGACTTGACACAAAAGTTAAAAACATATTTTTCGGAGGGAGGTAAGGAAGGGTTGTATCTTGACAGTGAGAGCTCGTGGCAACTGAGAACATAATTAGATTTGAACACCATGCAGTTGTGACTGGGATGTGTAGCACATCCAAACAGGTTTACTGCTCAGTCATTCAGAGTAACAGAAATGTGCAAATGCCACTGGCTGGTAAATAAGTAATGCCATGCCAAAGTTTACAAACGCACGAAATGTCCTACAGATTAAATTCCCTCAGATTTTCAAGTTACTTAAAATTATCTTTTTTGGAGTAAATATCAGTCATCTGTCCACAATTGACTGATTTTTAAGACCAAAGAGTTGGCTCGGCGCCTGTGGCTCAATCGGCTAAGGCGCCAGCCACGTACACCTAAGGTGGCGGGTTCAAATCCCCAGCCCGGGCCCGCCAAACAACAATGATGGCTGCAACCAAAAAATGGCCGGGCGTTGTGGTGGGCGCCT
>CAUYQV010187291.1:0-31461 GCA_963574575.1 Galagoides demidoff | reverse complement strand
GGTCCCAGCTACTTGGGAGGCGGAGGCAGGAGACTCGCTTGAGCCCAGGAGTTGGAGGTTGCTATGAGCTGTGATGCCATGGCACTCTACCCAGGGGGATAGCTTGAGGCTCCGTCTCAAAAAAAAAAAAAAAAAAGAAGTGCCTCCTCAAGTGTATTCAGAGAAATCATCAGACTCTCAAGATGTCTCGCCCTGCCCCTGAAATTCCTGCAGTGAAATACACACGGGAAATGCCACATATCTCCTTTTAGAGCTCTACACTGTTCATTAGTGTGTTAAAGGCTCTGAGAAGGCCTGCAATGAATTACTCATTTAACTATTTAATCCTTTAATCCAATACATCTCAAATCTTTCACTATGGGCCCTATGGACACACAATATTATAAATATTTTGTGGTTCTGTAGGATTCACATACTTCATAAAGTATGAGTGAGGAAAAAAAAGACACACCTTTGTGAGTTCTAGAATATTCCGTGAGGCAACCTTAAGCACTAAGATGCTGCTTCAGCAATATGAAGTGAAAATCACTTAAGCAAAATGAACTCTGTCTTTGCCCAGTTTTCCATTTCTGAATTACTACCAGTAACTGCTTCTCTTCCCCCTGGAAGAAGAGGAATGTGGTCCAGCAAGACAAGAACCCCGCCCTCCCCTCCACATGGTCAAGAAGGACAGGTCCATTAGACAACAGTGAAGGATCCAAGCACTGGGGAAACTGGAGTCCCCAAAGGGCTCATGAAGAAGGTGACATCCAAAGGGCCTTGAATGATTGGCAGGATTCCAACGTGTGGGCTTGCAGCAAGGTGCCCAGGCTCAAGAACAGGTGAACCAGTCCTGTTTAAGTAAAGCAAATAGGCCTGGTGTGTTTGGGGACTTATACCTGTAATCCTAGCACTCAGGGAGGCTGAGGTAGGAGGAGCCCTTGAGCTTAGGAGTTTAAGACCAGTCTGACCCAAAGCGAGACCCTTTCTCTACCCAAAATAGAAAAATTAGCCAAGTGTTGTGGCAAGCACTTGTAGTCCTAGATACTTGGGAGGCTGAGGCAGAAGGATTGCTTGAGCCCAAGAGTTTGAGGTTGCTATGAGGTAGGCTAAAGCCATGACACTCAAACCTGGGAAATAGTTTCAAAACAAAAAAGGTCTACAGTATCCTGATGTCAATCTTTATTCTCTGAGGCACTAGGGAGCCAGTGAGAGTGCTGGAGCCTGGGAGTAGGGGGATGGAGCTGCTTGATGGGAAGTACTTTCTGGCCGCAGGGGTGGGTGGGCTGCAGTTGTGAGAGGCCAGGATGTGAGAGCACTTTTGCACTAGTATGGGTAAGGTCGCTATTCTGAACATGGTTACAATGTGAAATCACTGTGCTCTGGGTTGATGGGGAAGGGATGGTGGTCACATCTAAACAAGTAACACATCAGACTAAGAATGGGTCCCTCAGAACTTCCTGACACACAGAGCATGCTCCTTGCCTTTCCACCTGGTGTGGCCCACAGCGGTGTTTAAACAGAGGTGAATCAATAGTGACCAGCAGGCCGAATGGGTGTCTGTCATGCTTTGCCTAGGAAAGCTTAGTCCTGATGCCCCCCGACCCCACATAGCTAAGCAGCTAGGATGATGGCAAATGTCCTTGAGGTCTAATAAGTAAATATTCTGAATTCGTTTCTATCAGAAATCAGGAAAAAACAGTAACATATTCAAGTAAAATGAAATGTGAAATGAAATGCATCTAGGTGTTTGATGCTTTCCTATGAAAGGCAGAATTCCACCTGGAAAGAGAACACGCACCTTCAGGACATCGAGGAGCCCCAAATGAACCTATCAGCAGGTTCACATGAGAAGACAGGGCCACACACCAGAGGCTTTAACCTCTGTAAAGGCTAAAGGGCAGGCTCTGCACTGGCTGCCAGCTCCAGACTACCCTTCCAGGGGCATGATGTCCCCACCTTCAGGGAAACATCCCAGCCTTGGCTCACCCTACAAGAAGCCTGCAAGTCAGCTTGCTCTCTTTCTTCTTTTCCCTGCCATCAGTGTCTGTTTAAGGAGGGCATGACCTGCTGGCAGCCCAAGGTCATCAGTTCTGTCTGCTCTGGGGGCTGGGGCTGGAAGTCTGCGGACTACATCTCCCAGGAACGCTTGCAGCAGGCTGAGTCTGGAAGTCCGCAGACTACATTTCCCAGGCTTCCTTGCAGGGCTGCATGTCAGCTTCTACCTACAGAGGGCGCCAGAGGGAGCCTGAAGGCCGGCGGTGGGAGGAGAGAGCTGCGGTTCCCCTGGCACCTTCTCACTCCGGCCGGCTCTCCCAGCCCTGAGGGCTGACAGCTTTCTGCCGTTACTCATTTCTCTGCAACCTCAGTACTAGCTTTTGTCCTTCAGCCTCCCGCCGCTGGGTACTGGGTAACCAGCTCCCAAAGGCAATTTCTTTTCCTGACCGCCTGGGGCCTGTCTGTGTTTTATCCACCTCTGTATTCCCACTTCGGGCCCAGCAGGTGCTCGGCACACATCTGCTGAGGACGCTGGCAGAGGACACCTCCTCGCCTGGGCCGCCTCCATTCAGCCCCGCGTCTCCTCCCTCGCGTCTCTCGGCCTTGATTCTCTCTGCCTCTGGGATTCAGCTTCCATCTTGCCAGCAGAGCTATTTTTAAATCAATCTGATGAGGTCACTGCCATTGAAAGCATGTTTATGAGCAAGACCCTCACTCACTGAATCCGATCTAGTTTCCAGGTTCCTAATCAACCAGTGTCCCAAACTCCACACTTTCCTGAACAGACCTGCTCCAACACAACCCCCAACGCCAAACGCCTTTCCTCCTCCACATCTGGCACCTCCCAGTCATCCTTCAGGATACAGCACAAGTGTCTATGACCTCAGCAAGATGGTAAGCCAGCCCACACCCTCCCTGCACCTGCCCCAGCTCCACATGAATGTATACACAGCCTCACATGTACACATTTAGGGCCAAGTACAAAGTTCAACTGCACCTGGGTATGGCAGGTAGAAAAGAGGCTCTGAATTATCACTTCAAATGGTCCTGCTTGCCCCAGGCCATCTGTAAGGGCCTCATCTGATCCCTGATTTGTGTGGTGACAATGGAACATGTGTGCCAGGTACCAGCTGAGGTGTTGACCCCGTTGGATGTGCACATCACTAGTGCCCAGGGCTGTGCTCCACACAACACGAGTGAGCACTGGAGACCCTGCTATAGAAAAACCCATGACCATGGTCTGCTCTGGGGAGAGGGGACCTCAGCTTGGGTGTGTACTGTCCTTCCAGGTACATCTGAAAGTGAGGCAACCCAGCCTCATGCAGCTTCTGAAGGCCCACTTAACATGGAGCCCCTAAAATATCAGTCCATCCACACAGCTAGGTGTCTAGGATCCAAGAGAGAGTTTGAAGAGGATGGAATGTCAGGGGTCTCCGGGCCCTGCCTGACCACAGGGGCCTGAAGGATGGTGAGCACATGCTGGCTTTGTGCACAGCCACTGTCCCAGAGAAGCACCATTTCTCAATCACAGATCCACTAGGCATCAGTGTGTGGCCAAAGGGAGGCTTGTGTCATGAATATGAGCTCTTCACTCCATCTCCTTCCAGCCTTGGGGAGGAGGGTGGAGGGTGGGCCAGGTGTCAGGGCTGGAGTCAGGTGCTGGGATTCCCAAGAACACCTGGGGGTTCTAGCAGCCTTCCTCACCTCCCTGTCCCCCTAGCCTGCTCCTGGCCAGCGAGGGCCCTCTGTGCTCCCTGGGGACACAGCATCCTCTCCCAGTTTTCCTGTGACACTCTCAAGGGAGTGCACACAGCTCTGAGATTTTCCAGAAAGACTAAGAAATATGAGGAAAAGCCCTCTTCCTCTGCCCTTCCTCAGACTTGGTAGAAGTAGCAGGTTTATTACATGGAGAACTTTGTTAATTAGCTGCTTTCCCCGCCCCTTCCTTGCCAGCTCAGAGAAGCTGGAGTCCAGACCCTGGGGTGACATCTGCCTGCCCTGCCCCTCTCTGGTCCTGCCACCACTGCTAGGTGACTTCCATGCTCACCCAGGGCTGAAGTTTTAGTTACTACTGTAATTGTATGAAATGCAGATGCAGGGTGGCACCTGTGGCTCAAAGGAGTAGGGCGCCAGCCCCATATGCCGGAGGTGGTGGGTTTAAACCCAGCCCTGGCCAAAAAAATGCAAAAAAAAAAAAAAAAAGCAAAAGAAATGCAGATGCAGACGGTGAAAACCCCCTGGATGTTTTAGAAACACTCCATGAAGCAGAGTAGCTAAGCAGAAATTGCTGCCAAATCAGTCCCAGCAAGGCAGTTCTAAGAGAGTAGAGAGAATCATAAACATCGAGGGAAGTTCTGCACTCAGATCACGTCTCATGCCTGGCTCCACTTTCAAGGAGCTGAATCCGGAAGACATAGATGGTATCCATGAAGTTTATGCAAGACGTACAACCGGGCACACCAAACAGATCCACGGCCAAAGTGACGATTGTGGCCTCAAATCAAGTAACTGGTGGACAAATGCTCATTAGCAAGGCAAAATGAAAGATTTGTTTGTACACATCACTTTTATGACTGCTTTAACTGGCTGTTCAGATTCATCAGCTGCACGGTCTGGTAGATGAGTAGCATCTGTTGACCAAGATGGTTCTGCTGAGCCCAGGTCTCAAGGACTTCAAGGTCACTGGGGGTCCCAGAAAAGCTCTTCAGCAAGTGCAGCCAACACAGGGGTGAGGCAGAGAGAAGATGCCAGTGACCAAGGGGGACTCTAGGGCTTCCAGTGGGTCACGTCCCTGACTGGCCAGCACACTTATAAGCCCACTGTCACCTAGTGCGTGGAAGGCACAGTGCCCTGCCCCATCTGCACTTCCTTACAGAGTTCTGCTCCATCAGGCATGTGACTTGAGGGGAGAACGTAAATGACAGTAAGAAAAGATGAAGTTAACAAGCAAGGCCTAACAGCGATGCAGGTGATAGCAGATGATGTTCCGAGGCTAAAGTGACGGGAGTGAAGTGAGTGGGGAGGAAAATAATGGAATGGACAAATGAGATGACATCTAAAAAGTAAAACTAAAAAAGTGAGATTGTAGGCACTTAAGAGGTAAAAAGCCTTCTCCACTAAATGATATCCATAAACGGAATTGTGTAATCAGATTATCTTTTGCCACTATTTCCACACACACTAGAGTAACTCAGCTCTATCAATTTCGACAACAGACCCTCAGGGAGACAGAGAGACAGAGAGAGATACAGACAGAGACAGTGAGACACAGGGAGACAGAGAGACAGAGAGAGATAGAGAGATAGTGAGACACACAGTGAGACAGAGAGAGATAGAGAGACAGTGAGACACACAGGGAGACAGAGACAGAGAGAGGCAGATAGAGAATAGAGAGAGAGAGAGACACACACAGAGATTCCTATGCTCAACTCTGAAGAACAGTATCTTCCCATCAATTCCCCGTCACTGTTCTGAGCTCAGTGGTAGATCTGAGCAGTCAGCTGTGTCCCACTAGCATAAAAACAAGAGCCTTCCTGATTTATGATCTGCATATCAATAACCCATGTATTGTAACATGTATTAACAGTGACCCTGCTCCTGGCCTCCTTGCATCCTGGGGACATCAGGTCTTCATCTATGAGACCTTGGCCAAAGGACCAGATGATGGCAGGTGGCTGACTGCTGGACTATAAGCTCAGTGCTCCTTAACAAATCTAAAAAGCGCACATTAACAGCTTTCAGTTACAGAGGAACCCATTTTCTAGCAATCCTAAACTACCTACATTAAAAGAGAATTGATTCTGAAGCCCAAAGAAGGTGCCTTGCTCTAGGGCCCAGAGGACGTCTAGGGCTGCAGGACTTTGACTAAAATTACTCCGGAGCACATGCCAGGGGCCATCCAGGAGGACACAAAAGTGTCAGGACCTTTGATGGGAAACTCAAATAAGCACCTTGAAGGCACCACACGTGCCGAGGCTCTGTCTTCCAGAGGGCAGCATGAGGACCTTAGGCACCTCGGGCCATCAGGGCCCTCGCTCTTACTCAGTATGGCTGGAGGCGGGGGTGGGGTGTGGGGGTGTGGGGGGCGGTGCTCATTGCTACGCTGGTTTTAAACAGCTAAAGAAGGGGTTTGGGCCGGCCGTTTGGAGTGTGCCACTCACCATCTGCAGGACGTCGGTGGAGACCATCTGCATGCAGCACATGGCTGTGGCCAGCGCACACACGATGGTGGACAGGACGTTGAGGGCGCACACACTGAAGAGGAGTTCCTGCAGGAAAAGATGAGGAGAACGTCAGCCTCATCTGACAGCCCAGTGGCAGAGCCCGTAGCCCTCTGTTGGGCCCAGCGTGCCATGGCCAGCCGCTATTCGCATCGTAAAGGTTTTCTTTGTGTGTGTGTTTTTCCTGATGAAAATTGTTCTTTAATATAGTTGATCAAATTATTCTTGATGCTCAATGATGTATTTTACGATTTTGATAATTATTCTTGATGCTCAGTAACATGTCTAAAAAATCTTGAGATGGCCAACACTGAAGGAGGTGGGGAATTTTTATCAATCACAACCTGTAACTCAACATTCTGATGAGTGTTTAATAAAATGCCAAGTGTTTAAATTAAACTTTTTTTCTTGAGATAATTGCAGATTCACATGCAGTTATATGAAATCACAGAGACGGATCCTGAATAATCTCAAGCTCCTCTCAATGGTAACATCTTGCAAAACTATAGCTTGGTATCATAGCCAGGGTACTGACATGGGGACAGTCAAGGCACAGAACAGTTCCTTGGCCACGCAGGTCCCCCAGGTTGTCCCCCATCTCGCTGCTCCCCCTCTATCTAGGTTCCTGTCACTGCACTGTTCTCCATTTTTATAACTTTGCCATTTCAAGAACACAACATAAATGGAATCATACAGTATGTAACCTTTCAGAATTGGCTTTTGTTACTCAGCATAATTCTCTTTAAGCTTTATCCAAGTTGGTGCATGCATCAATAGTTTATTTCCTTGCATTGCTGAGTATTCCACGGTAGTGGATGTATCATCATCACCAACCAAGGAGCATCTCAGCTGTGTCCAGTTTTTGCCTACTATAAAACTCCTGCGAACATTTGTGTATAGGTTTCTGGGTGAACATAGTTTTTATTTCTCTGGAATATATCCCCAAGGGCACAGTTGCTGGGTTGGATGATTGCTACATATTTATTTTGATAAGAAACTAACAAACTTCTTTCCAGTGTTGCTGAACCATTCTGCATTCCCACAATCCATGTATGATTGATCCAGTTTCCCTGAATCACTGTCAGCATTTGGTGTTGCTATTTTTATCACAGCCATTCTGATAGGTGAGTAATGATATCTCATTTTGGTTTTAATTTGCATTAAATTAAATTAAATGGTGTCTAATGATGTTGAACAATCTTTTCATGTGCTCACTGTCATCTTTTTATCCTCTTCAGTAAAACGTCTGTTCATGTTTTCGCCCATTTTTTATGGGATGTTTGCTTTTTTTACTATTGACATCTGAGAGTTCTTTAGATATTCTAAGTACTGGTCCTTTTTCAGATAGCTCCTCTTTTTATCTGTTTCATATGGGGTCTTAGCTCAGTCTGCCATAATAAAAATACCATAGACTGGGTGGCTCAAACAACCAACATTCATTTCTCAGACTTTGAAGTCTGGGAGGCTATGATGAGAGTGCCAGCCTATGGGATTCTTTCTTTTTTCTTTAAGAGACAAAGTCTCACTTTAGAGTATTGTGTCATCATAGCTCACAACAACTTACAACTCCGGGGCTTAGGCAATTCTCTTGCCTCAGCCTTCCAAGTAGCTGAGACTACAGGTGCCCACACAATGCCTGGCTATTTGTTGCAGTTTGACCAGGGCCGGGCTCAAACCTGCCACCCTCAGTATATGGGGCTGGGTCCCTACCCACTGAGCCACAGGTGCTGCCCAAGCCTGTGGATTCTTGTTGGGTCTATCCACTGGCTGCAAGAGGGTTGACTTCTTGCTGTGTCTTCACTTGGCAGCAAAAGAGCATGAGAGCTCTCTGGGGTCCCTTTTCTAAGGGTGCTAATTCCATTCACAAGGGCTCTACTCTCATGACCTTATCAGCCCCCAAAGGCCCCACCTCCTAATAACATTGGAGGTTAGGATTTCAACTTATAAATTTTGGAGGGACACAAAAATTCAGCTCATTACACGTGAGTTTTCATAGAACAAACGGTTTCTAATATTTGTGAGACCCAAATTATGAACTTCTGCTCTTATGGTCATGCTTTCAGTGTTGGGTCTAAGAATGCTTTGTCTAGACCTAGAGCTGTCATTTTCTTTTTATATCTTTCTTTTTTTGAGACAAAGTCTTGCTTTGTCACCTGGGTAAAGTGCCATGGCATCAGCCTAACTCACAGCAACCTCAAACTCCTGGGCTAAAGCCATCCTCCTGCCTTAGTTTCCTGAGTAGCTAGGACTACAGGGGCCTGCCACTGCACCTAAATAATTTTCTTATTTTTAGTGGAGATGGGATCTCACTCTTGCTCAGGCTGGTCTTGAACTCCTGAGTTCAAGGGATCCTCCTGCCTCAGCCTCCCATAGTGCTAGGATTACAGGTGGGAGCCACTGCACCTGGCCTAAAGATTTTCTACTTTTTGTAAAAGCTTTTATTGTTTTATGTTTTATATTTAAGTCCACGATCCATTTTGAGTTAATTTTTGAATAAGGCGTGAGTTTCAGATTGAGGTTCATTTTTGTATCTTCAATGTCATTTTCAACATGTTCATTGTTATATATAGAAATATGGTTGATTTTTATGTATTTATCTGGTATCTTGGGAGCTTTGCTGAAGTTATTTGTTTTAGTAATTGTTTTGAAAATCCTTGGGATTTTTCTATGTAGACCATCAGGCCATCTACAAATGTTCCATTTCTTTCCTTCTATTTTGTTACCTTTTCTTTTTCTTGCCTTATATCACTAGCCACTTTTGAGCATTATAAATAAAAAATAAAATAGCAAGATGGTAATAACAGAATACTTTATCCTGTATTCTATCTTAGAAGATACACTTCAAGAGGTTTTAACCATCTGAATGTACTTTATTCATTAAAAATTAAACTCTCAAATTCATGCCAGAAATAGGAAAAAATAACCATGATTCACAAAATGACAAAAAAGTTAAAACAATTATATTTCCTCCAATAAAACCTTTTTCATGCACAAATGTATGAAATATTGTATGTACACAAAAAGCTATCAGGAAAGACATTCACTAGAAAGACTATGGAACTTATAAGATTAGTTTCAATGATCTAATGGAGGGGTTGGCAAATCTTTCAGCCGAAGGGGAAGGCCAACTCACTGATGTGAACTGTGCAGGTGCTAGAACGCGTCCACATGGCCATCTAGTTTGCAGCATCCCGGGGCTGCTCCTGTACACAAGAGTCCATGTATTCTAATCTGTAATGTCCTCTAGGAAATTTCCTGTTCTCCTACAGAAGTCAATGCCTGACCCCCTTTCTCAGAACCTGCTCTCAGCTCTCAAGCCCACTTTTTGAAATGGTAAAGAGGTGTGATCACAACATGGTGGAAGATAGGGAACACACGGTGTGCAGACACTTTCCCAAAGTTACATAGCCCAGTGCAAATGTGAAGGCAGAGAACTGAGAAAGTCTTGATCTTAAAACGTTTAGGTACAACTGAGGCAGGGCTCAGTCTGGGTATTATTATGCCCCACTTCTGACGCCAGAGTGTTCAGTGTCTCTGGACGATGTGGGATAAGCACTCTTCTTGCAGGAACACCAGGCAATGTTATCTCAAACCCTTTTCTGTGCTTTTCTCCTGGACTGTGGTAGTTTCTTCATCTGCCTGTGCCAACCAGCATTCAGATGAGTACTGCTCAAGGGACAGCCTCTGGAAACCCTCTCCACCCCCCGTTCTCTCTGGGTACAGTGCTCTCCTCTCTGCTACTCCACCCTGGGAACTCTGATCTCCAAGCCTTGGTCTCCCTCAGCCTCTCAGCTTGTCATCCCCAACTAAGGGATCCTCTGAGTTCCCTTTCCCACTGGCACTGAGACCTGGAAATTCTCTCACGGCAATAAGCTGAGGCAATCATAGGATTCACCTCATTGGCCGACCACCACTCAGGGTCCTTAAATGCTCTATACTCAGTGTCTTCACATATTTTTTCTGTTTGGGGGGTTGTTTTAAACAGGAAGTTAAATCCCATTCCCTGGTAAGCCATTTTGGCAAGAAGCTCTTGGTGGCTTTGTTTCAGTTTCCTAAGTGGTTGTAGTAGGGCCGGGCAGATTGCCTTAGGGATCCTGTGCAGTGCCATTGTGGTCATTTAAAGTGCCCTCCCTGCTGCTGGAGCAGGACGGGCTGCACCATGGCAGGCAGCGGGCCTGGGGGGCCACGAGGCTGAGGAGTCTGGGTTATACTTTGCAGGGGACTGAACGTGTGATGTTGGGAGTGAGAGGAATGACTGAGAAAGATGCCTTTGCAGAGAGGGCCTAGCATAGAACCCGAGATGGAGCCCGTGCTCTGCAACATGTAGTGAAGTGAGCAAAGCAACACCTGGAAGGGCCCCAGAGACGCTGCGGGAGAGGAGGCCCCCAGCACACTGAGGAAGCACAGACACTGCCAGAGAGGAGGCCCTATAGGTGAAACGCCTATATGCCTCTGGCCAAAAAAAGCCATTTGAGAGACAACAGTGAAAAGACTTTGTGCAAGCATACTTATGAGAAACTGAGGCAGAACCCCATGTGGCCAAATTAGTTGCAGGCCTAACATGACCAAGGCTTTAGCTGGAATAGCATTTCCAGACTGTGTTAAGGAATTAAGGTTGACTTCATAAGGCCAATAAAAAAGCCCTTTGGAAAACTGGCCAGATACCCATCAGTAACCTTTCCTGATCTGTGGTAAGTGATGAAGGTCGCTTGCTGATGGGTCTGGAAATGGAAATGTGCTATGGGACCTCAAGAGAAGAGGAATTTACCCAATGCATACAGGTATCTGATGGCACAGATGAAACCTGAGCTCATGAAAGGCTTTTGAGAGTCCAGTCTGAGAATTCCTTATAAAAGTCTCTGGCAAACCCCCCCTGACTTAAGGCCTACATGGAAGCAGAGCTTTGCACACAAATTCCTGTATGCCCAAGAAGTTTCTTTATGCCTTGTTTAAAGATCCAAAGTAACAGCCTCCACAGGGCAGGGCCAGCAAAGGCAGATATTCAATCTACCTTATTCCTCTCTAGCCTCAGGCATCATCAGATAAGAACAAAGAAGTAATGGCTAACAACATGTTCTCCTTAAGATTGAGTTATGTGGCTGAGCGCCTGTGGCTCAATCGGCTAAGGCACCAGCCACGTACACCTAAGGTGGCAGGTTCGAATCCCCAGCCCAGCCCGCCAAACAACAATGACGGCTGCAACCAAAAAATGGCTGGGCGTTGTGGCGGGCACCTGTAGTCCCAGCTACTTGGGAGGCAGAGGCAGGAGACTTGCTTGAGCCCAGGAGTTGGAGGTTGCTATGAGCTGTGATGCCATGGCATCTACCCAGGGGGATAGCTTGAGGATCCGTCTCAAAAAAAAAAAAAAAAGATTGAGTTATGTTGATAGGGTTATGTTAAAAGGTGTATGTTGAGTGGATTATCAGATGTCACATGAAGTTTAATTGGATCAATGAGGTCATTGCTGTGTGTACAAAATTTCCTATATAAACCAACTGCAAATAAAGAAACTCGCTATTTTGCCTGAGCGAGCAGGTGGTCACCTTTATTTAAAACACAATTTCAATAAGCGTGCTTATTCTCCATGACATTGCTTTTCCATGAGACCCTTACAGCAACATTCTGGTGCAATGAGCAGGGTCTTAGGCATAGGCCCTAACGCCAACATTCTGGCGTAGTTGGCAGGATACCAGGGTACCAGGGTGAGAAGGGTACTAAGAGTGTTCTTCATGAAGATAGCCTGGCCAGCTTCTTCAGGGAGGCCATACTTTAACACTTCGGAAAATGCAGTGTACGCCTAAGGTAAGACACAGTTTATTGAAACCAAAGAGGGAATGGTCATGCATAGTACACGAGACTCTTTGGGATAAAAAAAGGTATAATGGGTAATTATTTAATTACAAGAGTCTTAAAACCATTGCAGTCAAATTCTGACATAGACAGTACTCGTGTATGTACTGAACAACCTATATATGATATACCTTTAAAATGTCCTGATGGGCTTGGCGCCTGTGGGTCAATCGGCTAAGGCGCCAGCCACGTACACCTAAGGTGGCGGGTTCGAATCCCCAGCCCGGGCCCACCAAACAACAATGATGGCTGCAACCAAAAAATGGCCAGGCGTTGTGGCGGGCGCCTGTGGTCCCAGCTACTTGGGAGGCTGAGGCAAGAGACTCGCTTGAGCCCAGGAGTTGGAGGTTGATATGAGCTGTGATGCCATGGCACACTACCCAGGGTGATAGCTTGAGGCTCTGTCTCAAAAAAAAAAAAAAAAAGAAAGTGTCCCCCTGAGTTCTGTAACCTGCTCTAGCAAATCAATCAAACCTAAAGAGGTCAGAGGAACTTATTCTATAGGTAGTTGATCAGAATTCCAGGTAAAACCACCTGGACCTTGCAATTGGCATCTCAAGTGGGGGAAGTCTTGGGGACTGAGACCTCCACCTGTGGGCACTGACACTGTTTCCAGGTAGATTGCATCAGAATTCACCTGAATTAGAGAACACCCAGCTGGTGTCCACTGCAGAAGTGATTGCTTGCTTGACTGATTGCAAAACTGACATATACATCTGAATAGTTTCTTAGAATTATATCATTTGTAAAAAACAGCAGTTTACGTATTAATTCCCTACTTTTATTTTTTTTTTACTTACTTTCCTATTTTTTTTTTTTTTTTGTTGCTGTTGTTGAACTAGCCATGACTTCTAGTACAATGTTGATTACAAGAGGTTATTACAGATCCTTGTCTTATTCCTGAACTCAGGAGGAAGGCACTTTGTATTTTATTACTAAACATGATGTTAGCTGTAGGTTGTTTGTAGATACTATTTATCAGACTAAGAGAGTTCCTTCTATTCCTGATTGGCTCAAAGATTTTATCCAGTTAAAATAAATTGCATTCACAGAGTTTTAAGAAATCTTGGCCAGGCATTGTGGCTCACACCTGTAATCCTAGCACTTTGGGAGGCCAAGTCAGGAGGCTAACTTGAGGCTGGAAGTTTGAGACCAGTGTGAGCAAAAGCGAGAACCTTGTGTCTATAAAAAATAGTTCCAACTACTTGATAGGCTGAGGCAGGAAGATTGCTTGAGCCCAGAAATCTGAGGTTGCAGTGAGCTGTGATGACACCACTGAACTGTAACCTGGGCAACAGACTGAGACCCTGTCTTAAACAATAATGATAAAAATGCTAATAAACCTTGAGGGATCTCAATTGGTCAGGATGTATATTTGTTTTTAAATACTGCTGCATTCACCTTGCTAATATTCAGCTTTCATTTATGTTCATGAGAGATGTTAGTCTGTGATTTTTCTTTCTTACTATGTTTTTGTTAAGTTTTGCTATCAAGTTTCTTTTTTTTTTTTTCCTGCTATCAAGTTTTTACTGTCCGTCCAAAACGAGCTTCTCTTCTATGGAGGGATGGTACTAATTTATAAATGTTTGGAAAAATCACTAATAAAGCTATCTAAGTCTGGGGTTTTGTAGAAAGATTTTAACATATGAATTAAATTCTTTAACAGATATAGAACTCTTCAGGATTTTTATTTCTTCTTATATCATTATCAGTATGTTTGATTTGCACCCTTTCTTCTTCTCTAATATATAAATTTAAAGCTAAAGTCCTGCTTTATTTGTATTTCACATTTGCTATTTATTATCGCTTAGTTATAAGTATTTCTTAAATTCCACTGTGATTTATTCTTTGAGTCATGGGTTTTTTAAATTATGTTGCTTATGTTTCAAACATCCAGGGATTTCTGATTATTTTTCTATTATTGATTTTTGGGCTAATTCTACTCTTCTTAGAAGATATAGTCTGTATGATTTCACTACTTTGAACTTAGTTGAGACTTCATTTAATACACAGCATATAATTTATTTTGATAAATACTCCATGTGCCATTGAAACAATGCATTTTCTGTAGTTGTTGGGAGGAGTATTTTATATATGTGAGTTAAGGCAGATTGGATATCATGTTGCTCAAATTCTTATAGCCTTATTGACTACTTTTTTTTTTTTTGAGACAGAGCCTCAAGCTATTCCCCTGGGTAGAGTGCTATGGCATCACAGCTCACAGCAACCTCCAACTCCTAGGCTCAAGCAAGTCTCCTGCCTCAGCCTCCCAAGTAGCTGGGACCACAGGTGCCCACCACAACACCCGGCTATTTTTTGGTTGCAGCCATCATTGTTGTTTGGTGGACCCGGGCTGGATTCGAACCTGCCACCTTAGGTGTATGTGGCTGGCGCCTTAGCCACTTGAGCCACAGACGCCGAGCCTATTGACTTTTTTATTTGCTTATTGTATCAGTTTGCAGAGGGAGGTGTAATAAAAATCTCCAGCTGTGATTTATTTCTCCTTTTAGTTCTGTCAATTTTTGTTTTACATATTAACATTTTGAACTTATTATATGCATACACAGTGAAGATAGCTTATTTCTGTTTAATTGACCCTTTCATAATTATGAAATGTCCTTCTATTTCTATATATTTCTCTCTCTTTCTTTTGAGACAGTCTTACTCTGTTGTCCTTGGTAGAGTGCTGTAGTATCATAGCTTACAGCAACTCTTGGAATCAAGCTATCCTCCTGACTCAGCCTCCTAAGTAACTGAGACTACAGGTGGCCTGGCTAGTTTTTTCTATTTTTAGTAGAGATGGGGTCTTGCTCTTGCTCAGGCTGGTCTCGGACTCCTGAGCTGAAGCAATCTTCCTGCCTCAGCCTCCCAGAGTGCCAGGATTACAGGCGTGAGCCTCCACATTGGGCCTTTATTTCTGTATATTTCTATATATCTTAAACCTTTTCTGTTCCTCATGTTTTCCTTTGCTGCCTTTTTGTGTGCTTAATTGGTATTTTGTGCTGTATCATTTTGATTTCCTTCTCATTTCCTTTTCTGTACATGTTTTAGTTATTTAGTAGTTACTGTAGGAATAACAGTGAGCATCTTAAACTTGTAACAATGTAGCTTGAATTACTACTAACTCAGCTTCAATAGTATATAAAAACTCCAAACAGTTTTATTTCCCTACTTCATGTTGTTGCCACGGATTACCTCCATTTCTTTTGTCTTAATTTCCATTTTCCTTCTATCTAAAAAATATCCTTTGATATTTCCTTCAGTGCAAGTCCCCTTGTGACACAGATTCTTTCAGTTTTTGTTTTTCTGAAAATGTCTTTATTTCATCTTTATTTTTGAAGTATTTTTTACTGATATGAAATTCTAGATGAGCTGGATTTTTCTTTTGGCACTTTGAGATACCATTCTATTGATTTTTGGTTTTTATCATTGCTGTTGAAATATCAGCTATGAGTTGTTTCTTTCATAAAGAGAATTTAGTTTCCCCCTCTCTGGGAATTTTTAATATTTTTTTTATTTGTCTTTGGTTTCCATAATTTTGGGTTTTTTTTTTAATTGAGGGTTTTTTTGTTTATTTGTTTGTTTTCATCTCTCTTGGGGTTTGCAGTACATTTTACAAATCTATCTTGATGGCTTTTGTCAATATTGGATGGTTTTTATCTGTTGTCTGTTTTGTGCCATCTTTCCTGTCCTTGCTGTCTAAATACACTTAAGGTAGAATATTTCTTCCATATCTTCAGATATCTCTTATGCTCTTTCTTGTATGTTTTCATCCTTTTATTCTTCTGTACTTCAGTCTGGACATTTTATTCTGACCTACCTTCTAGTTTTCTAAATCTCTTTTCAGTGGCATCTAAATGGCCTTTTAAACCCTTCAATTGAGTTTGTTTTTCAATTTCAGATATTTTACATTTTATTTCTATAATTTTCATTTAGTTCTTTTAAAAAATCTGATTTATCAAGTAACCATTGTTACATTATGAACCATTCCAAAATTGAGTAGTTTTAAATAGCAATCACTGATTTAGTGATTCTGCTGGTTGGCAATTTGGGTTTGGCTCAGCTAGTCTGTTCTTTAGGTTTCAGCTTGCATCACTCACTCATGTACGGTCAGCTGCTGGACTGGTTAGGGGTGGCTGATGTAGGAGGACTTCGGCTGTGTTGGTTTATTTCCATACTGTATGATCTCTCATTTTCCAGCAAGGTATTCTAGGCTTGTTCATAGATAAGCTAGAAAAAGCGAACAAGTAGAAATGTGCAATGCCTCTTGAGTCTTAGGCTTAGGACTTGCACAACATCATTTTTACTACATTCTATTTGGAAGGCCACCCATTTATAAAAGACGGGAAAGCGGATCCCCTTTCTTAATGATGGGAGGAGCTACAAAACCACATTGCAAAGATGTGGTTATTTTTGCATTCTATCATACTAGCTCTCTGCTGAAATTCTCAAACTTGTATTCTATTTTCTTGAACATATTAAGCATAATTATTTTAAAGTTTATGGTAACTCTACTACTTAGCTGCTCCCTAGGATCTCTGTTTCTACTGTCCATTTTTTACTTTGGTTTTTGGACATATTTCCTCCTCTTAAGCTTATTTTCAATTTCATTTTGGATATAGTATATGAAAATTCCGGAAATAATCTAATGTTCTAGTTGACGTTATTTTCCTCCAATCATAGTTTATGTTTGCCTCTAGTAGGCAGCCAGATGAGAGCTATTGAAGATTCTAGCCTAATGCAGGGATGATTAAACATCAAGCTTCAGTCCCTGTGAGGACTGCTCATTTCTTGATCACTCTTAACTTTAATGTACAGCCCTTAGTGGCACCAACTCCAACTCTGATGGGTATACCTGCTTTGTAACAGAAGGGCCCTGAACTACAGCTTCTCTTAGTTCCTTGAATTTATTATAAGCTCTGCTTGGCTCCTCAGCATTTTAGCTGCCATTTATAAATTCATAAGATGCTTCCAAGGCCAGGCACAGTGGCTAATGCCTGTAATCCTAGCTCTTTGGCAGGCTGAGGCAGGTGGATTGTTTCAGCTCAGGAGCTTGAGACCAACCTGAGCAACAGTGAGAGTGCATCTCTACTGAAAGTTGAAAAAATAGCTAGGCATCATGGCACCTGTAGTCCCAGCTACTTGGGAGGCTGAGTCAGGAGGATCTCTTGAGCCCAGGAGTTTGAGGTTGCTGTGAGCTATGATGTCATGGCACTCTAGCCTGGCCAACAGAGTGAGACTCTGCCCCCACAAAAAAGAAAAGGATGCTTCTGGGAACAGAAGTCAAAAATTTGAGCTCACCTCTTTGAATTTCCTCCTAGCAGGTCATAACTCCATAATATTTCTGCAGTTTATTAGCTCTCTGATGCCTTTAACATGCACCAGATTAATATTAGTTAATATTTTGTTCATTTCTCTTCCAGTTATTATCAGTAGGAGGGTGGATTAACATGTCTTAATCTGATTTTTTATTATCAGAACTAGAATTCCTTAAAGGATTATTTATCTCAATCATTTAATGCATGCCATAGAATGGCAGTATATTCTGTTTCCAGATCATGAACTCTCTAGAGTCAGAAGCCATGTCTCATACAGGAAGAAGCCTTACCTCTTCAAGCTATGAGTACAGTAGGACTCAGTAAAGACTAAATAATTGGTGGTGGCAGTGTATGTCCTTTTTGTAGGTTTAGTGATTTTTTTTTTTTCATTCACTTTGCTTTTAAGGTCTTTGTGCAATGCTTGCTTGGTAGGTTACCTGTTCTTATAAATGTTTCTATGACTGTGGGAGATAGACACAGAGATTCATGGCACAGCCTCTGCTTTTGAGAAGGCTTTGGTTTGGTAATGGACAGAGCCAGTACATGTCATATAAATATAAATGAAGTGCAAATGGGAGCCCTGTGTTTTGCTCTCAGGAGCATCTAGATCAAAGAAGTATGCATATGTATACTGGGTATATATGTTTACATGTGTGTAATATGCATGTATATGTACATGTGTGCATAGACATATATATTTAATAGGTCTATGGGCTACATGTGCATATTTGCTACGTGGATAAACTGAGTAGCAGTGAAGTCTTGGATTCTTATGTAACCCTCACCCAGTTAGTATGGGTACCCACTAACCCACTAGATAATGAGAAATTAGGGTGGGATGAGAAGCAATTTCTCCCTCCCACCCTCTGAAGTCTCCAGTGGATTGAGCCACTCTCTACATCTGTGTGAGCTCATCATTTAGCTTCCACTTCTAAGTAAGAACATGTGGCATTTGATTTTCTGAAAGAAACATTCTTCATTAGCCGAATAGTATTATAAGTCCTTTAATTATCTACTCAGTCTCTTGACAAAAAGCCAGGTGTGGCTGAGACAAAGTGCATTTATAATGCACTAGGCATCCAAACAACCCTCTGTCTCAACTGCCCCCCTCTTGATGGCCTCCATTTTTACAGGGTCATTTGTATAACTGTCCTCATCTATCCCCTCCTCTAAACTCTCCTGACCCTCCTGAATTCATCCACTCAGACTTTTTTATGTCCTGCCCCGGTTGGGCCAGGCCACATAGTGTCCCTTCCCAAAAATAACTACAGGAATGTCCACTCTTCTCCACTGACAGCATTGGGGTGCTCTAAGGTGTCACTCCCACCCACCCCCGCCTTTCATTAGCTCTCATCTTGATCCCCTGAGAGGGAAGTGCTGGGATATGTGTGTGAAGTGCATTTTTATCTTTCTCTTTCTTATTGTTTTCTAGGGAGCAATTTTTGTGGAGACTTTCTGGTCACTGAAAAATTGCCAGACATAGAGAAATAATGACTACAATTCCAGGCACCAAGTCCTGAGAGAGAGGAATTCAGCTCTTTGGGAGGACTGTAAGAGGGGTCATGAGTTCAGCTTGGAGCATCAGTTTGCCCCTGGAGTCTGGCTACTCAGAATTTCTAGCAGAATTTCTCTGCTGGCCACTAGTAGCTGCCTCAGTGCTGCTTGGAAGGAGTCACATTAGATAATCGTGTTTATAATATCATGGTTAAGAATTTTAAGAATTCATCCTCTACAGTCATTCAGTCTGGGTTTCAACCTCATCATTTTCACTGTGTAACTTGAACCAGTTACCTAAGCTCTTTCTAACTCACTTTTCTAGCCTGTAAAATGGAGATAAGACCTTCATATAAGAGCATTGTAAAGTTAGATAGCTAAAATATGTAAGGGGTTTGAAAACCGTTCTTCACATAGCAAATACTCAAGGGGTTTAAACTACTGTTACTGGTCTGAGGACTCCTTCAGACTGGTGCACAGAGCTTGGGGAAAAAGCCCAGACAAGGGAGGTGCTCGAGAGCTCGCTTAGGCACCTTCATACTCCCCCCATCCTATTAGCTAAAGGCCAATCTTCCTAATGCCACGACCCTTTAATACAGTTCCTATTGTTGTGGTGACCCTCAACCATAAAATTATTATTATTTTCATTGGTACTTCAGGTGTTGCTACTTCACAACTGAAATATGTGTTTTCCGATGGTCGTAGGCGACCCACAAGTTGAGAACCACTGGCTTAAGGGAAGTCACATCCAACTGCCCACATTGCTCAGGCCTGCCACTCATCCTGAC
Organism: Galagoides demidoff; assembly: GCA_963574575.1. Classification (NCBI taxonomy): domain Eukaryota; kingdom Metazoa; phylum Chordata; class Mammalia; order Primates; family Galagidae; genus Galagoides; species Galagoides demidoff. Next base: position 11,814 of record CAUYQV010187291.1, on the reverse strand, counting down.
ACTTTCATCTTGGGTTCTGTTTCCTAGGATGCCCAGGTTCAGCCACAGACGTGGTTGGCCTCTCGGGAGAGTCTCTCCAGTTAAGGCCCAACATCACACCGAGGAAGATATACTCTGTTGAATGGAAGAGGCAGTTGCCCTCACATTCATTTTATGATCTCATATTGACTTGGGAGAATGGGTCTACGCCAAATAATGAACCTTCAACTTTGAATAATTTCAACAATAAATTCAGCTTCAGAACCGAGAACTTGGCTCTTCTCATTAACACAGCTCAGCAGCAGGACAGCGGCTCCTACTGCCTGGAGGTCACCAATGAGTCTGGACGTGTTTGGATAGTCAAGTTCCAGGTTTCTGTATTTGGTGAGTCTATGGGACCATTCACCCTGTTCCTCTGATTCCTTCAGGACTTGCTTTTCCAGTGCCTTTCTGATCAGAATCTCTGCTTCCAGATCGAGTTGAGAAACCCCACCTGCAGTGGCAAGGGAAGGTCCTGGACAGAGGGAGATGCCAAGTGTCTCTGTATTGCTTGGTCTCCAGGGATAGAAATGTGACCTATTCTTGGTACAGAGGGAGCAAGTTGATCCTCAAGGCAAGGAACCTCACCTACCTGGAGGAGGAGATTGATAATAACACGTACACATACACCTGCCGTGTCCACAATCCTGTGAGCTCGAACAGCCATTCCCTCAACCTCACTGCGAGCTGTCAGAATGTCCACCAGGGTAAGTGGAGCACTCAGGCTGTATTTGGAGCTGAAGGTGTTGGACAAGCATGCTTACATGGGAGAGAAACCTGGGTATGAGATGAGATCCCTTGGCTTCCTCCCCCAGTGCCTTGACTTCTTACCCCAGTGCCCTTTCCTAATGGAGTCCTAGCCTCTAGGTACATAGTTCCTGTGGAGTCAGGCCTATACTAGCCTGGGAAAATTTTTTTTCTCCATCTTTCCTTCTGGGAGCTACAACCGTCCCCTTCACACAGGGAGTGCATGGAAGCTTTGTGAGTCACTGTCCTACAATGGCTTCTGGCCATTATTTTCTTCCTCTGAGAGGCTCACAGAGATCTGCTTTCTCCTCTTGATCAAAATCTTTCCCAAAGCCACACAGTACCTTAAGAGGTAACAACACCATACCACAGTGGCCTAGATGGGAGCATCACAAGGCTCACACGGAGGTCTTGGGCCATCGCTTATGCTCATCCTGAGAGTTACCTGAGTGGAGTATGCACTCCAGGTAAACAGAAACTTCATGTGTCATTAGTATGGGCATTGAGAGGGAAAAAAAAGCCCACCTGTAATCCCAGTCCTTAAGAAACATACAGCCAAATTGGGGCAACAAAATTGAGTACTGTGGACAGAAAAGAAACAAGGTGATGTGTAGTGACAAGGATACTGGCCTCTCGGTTTGTTTCATCATTCACAAGCTCCATGATCTCAGGCAGATTCATTAACCTCTCTGAGACATAATTTTCACTTGAGTGACATGGGGATGATAAGATATACATCACAGGATTGTTGTTAAGGGAAAAGAGATAATATTTGTAAAGAGCCTAGTCAGCCCGCACTTGGAATATTTAATTTCTTTCCCTTCCTTTTTAACTTTTTGTGACATAAGGGCTCTCACATCCCTTCCTCTTGTTAGTTGTGTTATAGATCAGATTACATGCGTGACACAAAAGTTAAATGTAGAAGTTCAAATGAGGAAGAGGCCTGAAGGCAGCATTAGCAGGAAGGCGAGATGGAGGGCTTTCCTGGAACACAGTAGCTATGCAGTAAATATTTGTCAAGTTAAAAACAAATGAATGATCCTATTATATAAATAGTCATCCCTTTATATCCATGGGATATCCAGGACACCTCATGGTTTCCAAAATCCAGGGATTCTCAAGTCCCTTATATAAAATGTCACGTATTTGTGTATAATTTACACACATTCTGCCATATACGTTAAACCACCTCAACCAACCAAAACCATTTGTTACTCCAATTTGGCCATATGTTTCTTAAGGATTGGGATTGCATGTGGGTTTTTTTTCCCACAATGGCCATGCCGATGGCACCTGCAGCATACTCCACTCAGGTAACTCTCAGCATGAGCATAAGGGATAGGGCGAGACGTCCTTGTGAGCCTTGTGACGCTCCCATCTAGGCTTATAACATCTGATACAAGGTAAATGCTATGTAGACAGCTGTTATATTGTTTAGGGAATAATGATGAAAAAGGTCTGTACATGTTCAGTACAGACAGGTGGGAAAGAGGAAGAGGGAGAGCTGACAACTCGCTTCTTGTGCCTTCTATAACTTGCAGAATTCAGACTTAGGCCCCTTCTGGTGACCGCTGTGATTCTAATCGCACTGCTCCTGGGCAGCCTCATCTGCTTCTGCATGTGGAAGAGGAAGAGGAAGCAGCCAGGTAAGCAGAAGGTTCCTTGAGGAGCTGCCTGCGGCATCAGACCCAGTGACTTGGCCCGGTGTCCAGCATGATATGTCTCGAGCACAGCGTCTCCTTGTACTCAGGGAGAGTTGGGGTGCATGTGTGCATGGTTGGGGGACAGCAAGTGGAGGGCCTCTGTCTCCTGGGCCTCTCTCCCAGCTCATGCCTGCTATTGTGGTTGCCAGATATGTATGGTCAGACTGGCTTACAGGTGGCTACATTGCTGGGGGGGTGCCCTGTCTGCTGGAGGAGGTGCGGGGTGGGGGGTAGTTATTGCCTTTGTGTTTGTCGGGCATCCTGGGAAAAGCACGAACCTGCCTCCTTTCTGGGACCTTGCTTAAGGACTTGGCCATTTGGTGTGGAGGTGGGACTTGTTAGAAGTGGAAGCCTGGGTTGGAGGCCCTCCAGAGGTTTCTGCAGCCCAGTTCTTTGCTTATTCTTCCTGCAGAGACCAACCCTGAGGAGTATCTGACAATTTATGAAGATGTCAAGGACCTGAAGACTATAAGAAACCAAGTAGGGCTTCCTGGGGGCTGGGATTTCTCTCAGCTAACCTGGAAGATACCCTTTTTATTGTGGCCATTTAGAGCAGGGTGATAAAGAGGACTCGACAATTGTCCTCTTGACGTGATCCTCAGCTCTTCCTAATTGACCTTTTTTCTGTCAGTTTCTTAACTCTGGGTGTGGAGGAAAATAAGGAAAGCAAAGGGAGCAGAGAAGATGAAGAGGAGGCAGAAGGGGCACACTGGTGCAGAATCACACCTGCTAATCAGGGACAGGACAAAGCAGGAATCAACAGCAGGGGAGGGATGCTGGCAGCACACCCCCTCACATCCTCACCTCTGCTGTCCTGCCATCTGAGCTGAGTGCAACCTTCTCCCATTTATTGTGTCTGACCACAAATTCTCTTTTCCTAGAAGTCAAAGATTACCTTTCTTTCTTTCTTTTTTCTTTCTTCTTTTTTTTTTTTTTTTTACTATTCTAAGCACTTTATTATATACGAACACATTTAATCCTCACAACACCTCTATAAGCGAAGAGCTCTTTTTTTTTTTAATTTCAGGCTGCTTTATTCCATGAATATTTACAGAACATCAACTATAGGCAAAGCATTGACATAATCATTGAAGATAACATTGGGACAAATATATCAATTTTGTGAGGAAACAAAAGCATTATCTACAAAATCAATTATGAGATAAGTGTACTCATTACCACCACTCCCAGTAAAGCCGAAGATCCTAGCTAGTACAATTATGATAACTCACAGCTTACTTTCTTGAGTCCCTTAATCATGACGTAGGCTGGTGAGTGTGACCAGCCAAAGCACAGCAGATCTGCCACTGATTTGGGGGGCTATGCAGCCTCTTAGGTAGAAGGGGCCTGAATCTGGCTGAGGCATGAGAGAGTATCCAGTACAGCCCAGAGCTAATAGGAGGATGGCCCAGGTGGGCTCGTCTGAGACCTTCTCTCACCAGCTCTCTGTGGCAAACCAAGTCTGCTTGTCATCCAGGATGCAAGGGGGAGGAAGCTGCAGAGGGGCTGCAGACACCCTTGCTGCTGGGCCTCTGAGCAGGGCAGGATGTGGTGACAGGCCCCGGGGAAAGGCCCCAATGGGTTAAGCAGTGGCTACCGAGCTACTGGTGATAGGGGGTCGTACAGGTGGAGAGGAAGTGCATTTTTCCTGCTGCCATCCCTGGTGCTTGGCAGTGGAGGCTCAATACTGTATAGGAAACACACACACAGTGGGGACCTTCTGCCCTGCTCAGATGTGCGGCCCTGGGAGGCCACACAAGATAGGCACCACTCTGAGATCTGGGCTCTGTGGGCATCAGGGGAACAACCTCGTCTGTGTTCTTGGTCTAGCATCGAGGTGTGAAAACTAAAGGAAACTTTGTTTCTCTTAGTGCTACTGGACTCTGGTACAAATTCCTAGAGCATGTACATCTACCCACAACCACTAATGCCTATGTGCTCACTAAAAATGACCTTCCCCGCTTCAAATGAAGATGACTTTAGGAGGCCACAGGAGAAAATAAAGCCTTAGCACACCAGGTCTCAGCCTTTCCTGGCCTTTCCCAGCTGTCTCTGGGTTCCAGTTTGAAGGCCTAAATCCCAAGTTCACTTCAAGACCCAGCTCCCACTTTTCTGGAGACTCTTCACATGAGTCTGGACAAGAGACAAAAGGAGCAAACTCCTGCTTCTTGACAGATGTCCATGGCTCTCCAGCTTCCAGGGACAGCTGACACTTCTCTGCTCTGTCTAGCTGCTTTTTGCTTCTGGGAGTTGCGCCTAATCCAGTGGACCCTTCTGGCCTCCTCTGGCCCACGCCAGGGTCCATGTTGGCAATATGTGTTCAGGATCAGCAGCATGAAATACCTCCATTCCTAACCCCTAATCTCCTAGGGGGGCAGAAACAGAAGAGGGAAACAGGAAGGGCCCTGTGCTCCCTTCTTTTGGCCTTGGGTCCAGGGCTCTACCCAGGACTTCCACTGCCCAAGGCAAGCTGGCCTAGAGGCTGGATCTAGAGGGGTGATGGGAGAGGGGTTCAATATTCTCAGTCTTTGAAATGTTTAAATCCTCTGAATTGTAGTGCTCAAGGTAAGGCTCAGATCACAACTCTACTCTGAGCCCTTTCTGTTATCAGTGGCTATGTGACAAATTTAGGAGAGAATCACACCACCAAAGGAAAAGAAGGGTCTTTATGTTATTGAAGTAAAGAATGTTGCAGGATTGCTCAAATCCCTTCACTCATGGGTAGTCCCTTGGTCCAGACACTAACTCCACTGCAGATGGCTCTTTTTCCTGTCTCTCCCTAGCCTGGGTGACCAGTGATGAGCCTCTCCCCAGTCCTGCCCCCTTCTTTTAGCTGCCTTCCCTATGCAACCCAAATCTGGCCTGACACAGCTGCCTGTTCACGTTACCCCCATGTTTCTTTCCTGTTTCTTGTGTAGGAGCAGAAGCCCAAGCAGAATTCTCCTGAGAATGAGAACACCATCTACTCTATGATCCAGGCCCAGGTACCAGTATGGTTCCTCCAGTCCACTCTAGGTCTATCTGTGGGGCTTTCTAATGCATCATCCCCTCCCTGAAATTCACACCATTGAATGGCAGAATAAGATCTTGGTGCTCCTGGGGTTCAGAAAACAGCTTGGCCTCAGTTACATTAATAAGACATTTGGAAAGATCAGTGTGGTTCTGGAGTGTCTTAGCACAGCCGGGAGACCTGAAATAGGTGTCCCTTCTTTTCCATTCCTGGCAGAAGGTCTGGCTCTGGTAAGGTCTGTAGGGGAAGAAACTTGTTGGGGGACTCAACATCCATTTTTCATCCCTGCTGTTTCCTTTCCAGTACTTGAGACCCTTGTACTTTGTAATCCCTATTCCTTAATGTATCTGTTTTGGGGAAAGACTAGAACTGTAGTGGTGCCTTTTATCTTATGACTTAGCTATAATATCCATTTTCTTAATAAATCTCACATAACAGCCTCATGAAGGCTGTTCTAAATACTGTAGATGTGATCTAAATTCCATATCATAGACAAGGAAACTGAGATTTGATTTAACTAATATGCCCAAGGCCATTAAGCAAGGCCATGGCAAAGCTGAACCCCGTGGCTTCTGAGTTCTCATTCTGTCCCCTCCCACCCCATCTCTAACATTCTGGGATTACAGAGATTCACCCAGAAACCAGAGGAGCATCCTCTAATATGGACAGCTAGCTAAGGAGACATTAACCCAGGATGGAACATCTCAAATGAAACACTGCCCCCTGATGGTCAGTGATCAAAAGTTTCTGATAAAAATAGCTTAATTAAAAAAAAAAAAAAATTGAGACCCGAGACAGCAACCTCTTCAGCTTATGGCTAAGCTGTGGAACAAAGAAAATCCGATCCTAAGAGTGATTGATATCTGTCAGTTCCCAGGCTTGGGAATGAAGTTCCCACATTGAACTTCAATAAGAGGCATTTGAAAAAATAAGGAAGGTTTTCTCTCAGATGAGGATGCTGAGTGAGAATGAGATTCCTCCTTGGGAGCGTCTTAAAAGGAGTACGGTTCCCTGGCTTAGAGGACACCGAGTTTGGTTATAGAGAAGGAAGACACCTTGCCAAACGGAGGTGTTGAGGAAGGATCCCTAAGAGCCTCAAGTCTGAATTTGGTTTCCGCTCTATACACACTGTCTGGCTTGAGCTATTTATCATTCCGGAGCCTCATCTGTGGAATCATTCCTATCTCATAAAAAACCCTCAGAGGGCTGGGGGAGCACACTACTTACATGTAGAAGGCGATTCTCAACAAATAGTAGCTATGACTAATGAGGGGCTGGGGCTAGTGGTCTGGTTGTCTGACGTCCTGGCTGGTCCCATGTGCTTTTTACTAATGCTTAAAGTTTCCATCTGGGCAGGGTTGAGGCAGAGGGATGGAAGAGATGACCTCCCTGGGGTTGTCTTGAGTCTAAGCTTCTGAAATAGTTTTATCTCTCTTCTCACTAGTCTTCTGTAGCCACTTCACAAGAAACTCCAAACACGTTATATTCATTCGTACAGCCTTCCAGAAAGGTGAGTCTTCCCGGGGCGGGGTGCTGTGATGCATGTGTGTGTGTAGGTGTGTGCAGGCTCATGTGTGCTCCTGCCAGGGAGCTGTCCTCCCCTCTATGTATAGAGAAGCTTCTGTTCAGTGACTACATTTAAATGTTAAGGGACCCACGAGAAATGCCTTTCTGCTTCTGTCTGGAGAAAACGAACAGCTTCCAGACTAAGATTATATAATATTGGATGTATCATATCATTGGATTAGAGGATCTTCTAAGTTTGTGTGAGAGAGAAAGGATAATGAGAAAAAGCAGGAGGGGCTCCTTGCAGTGGGGCTAGCTGAAGTCATGGTGAGAGATGTGTGTGTGTGTGTGGGGGGGGGGTGCCAGGCAGCAGACTAAGGCCTGGAGCCACAGCCGTGGCCTGGCCCCAGAGAGGTATGATGCTGATTTCCAGGTTCTGTCAAGGCCCTGGCCAGTCACTTGCTGGTAGTAGCCTCCAGACTGCATATTCATCTAGCTGTACTCAAATCCTGAGCTAAACCGAGTCAGAGCTCTCACATGTATCTGGAACCAGAGAGCTGGGTATTCCTGGTACCATGGTTGCTGCCTCCACCTTGTGTGGGAGGGGACAGGAAGAGTGGTGTCTCCAAGGCTGGATTCCCAGCATGAGGACATCTGCCTCAATACAGTAGAAGAAAAATTGGGAATCCACAAAACCGGAAGTCCAAGAAGCTCAGGGACCATGCATTTGAAAGGATTTAACACAAATTTTAGGCTTTTTATTCAACTTCCTCCCAACAAGTCATTCAATTACCTTGGATCCCATCATGAGAAACATTTATTCTTAATTATGAGGACATATAGATGGATGCATAGATGTTCACACTGTGTTCATGTACTCTCGTATTATGTTATGAAAACTTGACATACTACTGAAGACGCTTTTTAATTCCAGCTATTCACATAACCACCGTGTTCAGGGTATGTGCCAGAGTTGGCAATCATTTTTATCGTGGACTTTTTTACATCAGGGTGTGCATATGCTGTGTGTTGAAGAGATACATGGTGGGGCAGTGTTTGGACTAGGATTGCCTGAGGGATATGCATGTATGTGTACACGTTGCACTGGGAATGTCTGTCTATCTGTATGTATGTTTGCATTCCAGGAGTGTGTGGGTGGGGAAAACTAAATTCTGAGTTTGGCTCAGGAAGGTCATATCATAGGGCAGTAAGCACTGTACACATCATACCTTCCCTGCACACCTTCTGGGATGGGAGATTCTATTTGCTTTCTGGCTGAGGACACCTCAGGGGTTTCCTGGGCCCTGAGTTTCTTTCAGGACCTCTCACATAGTTAAGAGTAGAGCAAAATATTCTTCTTAGTAAAGTATCTCAGGAATGGAAAAAAAAATATCCAATGTACTCATACTACTGTGAAACCAATTTATAATCACTCACACTTGCATATGAAAAATGAAACACCACTATCGCCTAGGATGACGGAGGGACGGCGCGGGGAAGGGGAACGGAGAGGGGTGGGTCAATGGAGGGTTAGTAGGGGCACCACACCTATGGAGCATATTGCAAGTACAAGTTGGATCTATCAGGTGTAGAACACAAATGTCTTAATGCTGTAATTGGGTAAATGAGGTGAAGGCTATGTTGATTAGTAGGATGTAAGCACTCCAATTTGTACAAATAAACAGCACATTGAAACCCATAATGGCATAAATGTATTTATGATTTATGTACAAATGACTTAATAAAAAAAATTAAAAAAAATAAAATTTAAAGTTCTCAAAAAAAAAAAAAAGAAAGAAAGAAGAGTAGAACATTCTTATATTGAAGTTAAGCATTGTTTACCCTCTGAATTTTCAGTCTGGATCCAAGAAGAGGAACCACAACCCGCCCTGCGGTAGCACTGTTTATGAAGAGGTAAGATCCCAGAACTCCTCTGAAGAAGCACAGGTTCTGAAGTTCAGCTATGAAAGGGTGTACTCTCGCCATAAGTAGGTCATTCCTCTGACCTCAGAGTTGGCAGGTGTCTTCTAACACTGAGCTTAACTTTAGAGGTGAAGACACTGAGGCTTAGAGAGACCAAAGGTTGAACTCCCAAGATCATAGCATATATCCAGGTTTGACTCTCGTTGGGCTTGGCCCCTAAATTAGGGCTGTCCCCAAGCTAGTTCCCAGGCTATGGGCCACAAGCTGGACATCTATCATTTCTAAGGCTTGGAGTTAGGGATCAGAGAGGGGATAATAAGTGACTTTATGATGTGAAGCCCCCCAACTCTCAAGTGAAGCCAGAATAAATTTAAATGATTTTCTTAAATTAGCAAGTCACTGGGAAGTATTCCAGGACATGGGTGATCTTAAGCTCAGTGAGGGTGCACACTGTTCCAAGGTGATCACTAAGCCTAGTGGCTGAACTGATTCCCATCAGGGTGTTTAGGGATTGGACAGGGAGGAACTCAACATCTTTGAGGGATGAACGCCCCCACCCATAAGCCCATAAGATATACCCGAGCCTCCACCTGCGGTCCAAGAAGATGTTGCTATTGGTGACAAGGGAGAGGGCAAGTGGCTCCCACTGGGATTCCTGGCACATCAGCTACAGCCCAACATTAAAGCCAGCTGGACAGCCCTGTTGTAGAAGACATCCTGTGGGCATCATGGAGAAGCATGTGTGGCTAAAAGAGTACCAGATTTGGAACCAGATGAACCAAATTCAAGTCCCTCCTTTACTTCACATGAGCTATTGACTCGAGTAATTTGTTTTACCACTCCATGCTTCATTGTCTAATCTGTAAAACGGGAACACTAATTCATACCCCACAGAACTATTCTAAGGATGTTATAAGGAAGGGTCTGAAGTTTCTCCTTCTCTTCTGTAGGTTGGAAACAGAGAACCCAAAACCCAGAACCTTGCTCGACTGAGCCGCAAAGAGTTGGAGAGCTTTGCCGTTTATTCCTAGCTGCTGCCGGTGTTCCCGCCTTGCTGTCACAGCAGAATCTGCTTTGGGAATCAGCCTGCGAGTCTTTTATAGAACACGTGCTAGTCTGGAGAGGATATGAAAGTTTGTTCATCATCTATATTTTGTTTTGAAAACAACCATTATAAGAGCCAGACTGTTAAATAATATGGTCCAATTTACAGATCAGATGAGAACAGGTAGATTGGGTCATTCACAGAAGACTATTCCAAGTACTTGTGGTCTGTAAGGGCTGCTATTGTTATTAGAGTCCTTCCTCCCTGCTTTCTAGTCTGTTACTTGTCTCTCCTGCCCCCTGATCTGGGATGACTGTCTCTCTAGACCCTCTGCTGACCCAGGCCCATCTTCCAAAGCAAGAGGATGGAAAGACAATGGTGAAGCAGAGGGAGAAGAAAGACCTCCTCTGTGGGGCTGGGCTGTCTGGCTGTGAGTGGGCGGCTGGGTTCTCCAGGGGGCCAGGGCCTAGGGTTTACTCACATGCAGAGCAAAAACCTTCTTCCCACCCTCATACCTTTGCTGCTGGCTAATTGGTCACCAAGAGTAGTGAGTAGAAGTGGGAGTAGATGGCACAAAGCAAGCCCACCTCTGAGCTGAAAACCACCTCAGCCCATGTTGTCCTGATAATCTGGTAGTGACACCAGCTTTGTCCACAGTGTGATGTTTAATTTATGAAGTCGCATTATTAGAAGTCTATTTTGGCTTGACAGAAGTAGCTTCATCAAAGAAGAGGCATCTTGGATACCGTATTCTACTTCAGCCCTAAGACCTAAGAGTGCTCCTGTGAATACCCAGGGTGGGGGCCCAGGTAGCTTAGGGCTGAAGACAAGGCCACTGGGCACTAGGCACTGGGTTGTTCTCCCAAGGCTGTGGGAGCAGGGCTGGGACTCCGAGCCCAGGAAAAGAATGAAGGTAAACTAGGAGCTTACTCAGAGACCCCCCTAGATGACACTGCACGGAGCCTGGCTCTTCAATCGCCCCACTCTGTATTTAACATATGAGTTTGATATAAATTGTGATGTTACACAGGGGTAGTCTAAACCCATTGCCTGAACAAAATTTCAGTGCCTACACCATACTGTGCCCGACTGCACATGTGGGCCACCATAAACACACATCTGTTTCTACCTTGCTGCACAGGGATCTGGTTTCCTGGTGAGCCACCAGTGTCCTGTCAGCCTTGTTCACACTGGGACAAGAGAGCCTTTTGAAGGGTAGCAGAGGTGTGCACCTGCCTGTACTCTGCTTGTTAACTCAAGACTGTATGGTTGGCCTGCCTGGTTTCAATACCCATTATAGATGGGCATCACACAATACTCACCCATCCCGGACCGGTAGCACACAATACTCATCATCCTGGACTTTGTTCTTCCCCCTCTACAGTGTGCCTCATGCTTCTTCCATGTTGGCATGTGTTAGCTCTTGCTTTCTTTAAAAGTGGCAGGGATGCCACTGCTTCGGTAGACTGCCATGTATCTAACTCATGCTGAGAGACTGATGGACTCTCAGTAAATGGGCATGCAGGTATTTCATGCTCTTTATTTACATCAGACTGCAGTAAAATCATTTTATACAGTTCCTTGTGCCCGTGGGTGAGACTATCCCCTCCAACACCATTTTACCAGCCTTAGCAGAATCTTGAGGAAGAAATGCTGTGAGTGTTTGAGGAGATAAGTAGAACAAAGGCATCTAAGCCCATGGAAGGAGTCTGAGTCTGAACTCTGTTTTTTTTTTTTTTTTGAGACAGAGCCTCAAGCTATCCCCCTGGGTAGAGTGCCATGGCATCACAGCTTATAGCAACCTCCAACTCCTGGGCTCAAGCGAGTCTCCTGCCTCCGCCTCCCAAGTAGCTGGGACCACA
>CAUYQV010187289.1:0-61685 GCA_963574575.1 Galagoides demidoff | reverse complement strand
GTTGTGGCAGGCACCTGTAGTCCCAGCTACTTAGGAGGCTGAGGCAAGAGAATCGTTTAAGCCCAAGAGTTAGAGGTTGCTGTGAATTGTGATGCCACGATGCTGTACCCAGGGTGACATAGTGAGACTTTGTCTCAAAATATATTTTGAGCATCTCTATGTGCAAGGCCCTGGGTTGGGCACTGGAGTACATAAGCACAAAGAAAGTATCCTTGTTGAATAAACAGGTACAAAATAAAATTCCAATGTGGAATGAGAGGAGCTATCGTGAAAGCTTGAGTGAGGTTTTACAAGACCAGAGAGAAGAGTCTGTCTCTGAGCCTAGGATGTCTAAGAAGGATTAAACCAAAGGAGACAGCTCAGCTGGGGAGGAACAGCTGACGGGTGAATTGTTGAAACTGACCACTAACCAGAAGCAGTTGCTCTTTAGGAGATCACAGAAAAAGACATCCTGAATTTACTATAACTGCTTTTGGAATCTCAGAAAAAGAAAGAAAGAAAAGTTTAGCAAATAGAATCCTAGCATCTGCCCCTAATGCAAAAAAGTGCTGTAAAGAGACCATATAAAAGAACAAAGAGAAAGCGGAGGTCCTCCAAGGTTCCGGGACCCAGACTGGCCGGCCTGCCTGCATGTAGTAGTCGACATGGCTAGCATAAAAATAAATAGACGTGTCTGACAAGAACAAGGGGACATAACAGGGAAAGGCTTTGAAAGTAGCAGGACTCTGCACATTGTCCAGACTGTCCAAAAAGCCTGGTGAGATTAGAGCAATTTTAAGAGACAAACCCACATTGATAAGGGGATGTCAAGATGAGAATAGGGAGGAAGAGGACAGTAAGAACAGAGATAAATGACCTGTTGTTCAAGGCTGCGCTCAATAAGTCCTCAGCAGTAGGGATGGGAGGGCCTCAGAGGCGTGCCCAGGGGTGTATGGACAAGGGAAAGTAGACATTCCTTTAAAAAATTAGGTCTGTGGCTCAGTGACTGTTAACAGAAGAATTGGGAAATGAATGCTGGAAGTGAGTGTAAATTCCCTTCTGGAGGAGAGAGCAGCGCTTGCAAGAAATCAAAGTGAATCCTGACAAGGCGGAGTTGATTAAGGAGCAGGCATGCTGGGAGATTGAGCAGAGATTGATTGGCACGGCTCCACACCTCGGAAGGCGTGTTCCAAGTTGGATGATGTCTGAGCATCTCTGGACTGTCAGTGGGAGGAAAAGGTGAGGGTTGGGATCCCAGGTCTCAAGCACACAACATACTGTCCTGCTTCTGGACGCGCAGGGATGAGGAACTGGTATTTGTGCCCAGGGATGTGTGGACCAGGAAAAGTAGACATGTGTCTATTTCTACCAGTGTCCTGTGTCTATTTCTACCAGTGTCCTGCTGAGTCCTGTGGCCTCTGCTTTACACAGCTGGTCTCTGGTTTGTCATGCAACCTGTCCATTCACCTGGTAAGCAGCAGACCCAGGATTTGAACTCCAGACTGTCTGATTATATTCCAATGAAACAGTCTTATCCTTTTACATTTTCATAACAGATGTATCAAGCCTTGTAACTGGTAGGAGCTCAAATAATGACAGCTAGTAAAACTAGTAAGAATAGGAAGAGGATCTATGTGTAAAATCATCCTGATGCCTATTTCAGAGAGCTGTTGTGAGAAATGTAATGTGTGTTGGTTTCTCCCGCAGGCCTGAGGCAGAGTGGGGATCAGAGCCCTTCCTTAGGAGCAGACACCAGATCGTATTTCTCTATCATTTTTGGTGCTTGAACTCCTCTAAGAGGCTGCAAGCTGCCTGCGGGTAGAAATCTGCCTAATTAGTCTCCATTTTCTCACAGCATTTTACATATAAAGGATCCCAGTGTGGATTTATTGAACGAAGGCAAGTGCAAATGAATGCAGATCAAGACTGTATGGTATAAAAATGTCCCCTTGCCACTGCTACTGTCACTGACATCATTGCTGATAGCACATCTACCATGCTTTAAATGTGGGAACGCACACGCGTGTGTACTGTGTATTATTAGTGTGCTGAGTGCTTTATATGCATATATAACCAGTTTATTGACGAATTCATCTTTTTTTTTTTTTTTTCCTTTTGAGAGAGAGTCTGACTCTGTCACCCTGGGTACAGTATCATGGCATCATAGTTCACAGCAGCCTCAGTCTCCTGGGCTCAAGCAGTCCTCTCGCATCAGCCTCCTGAGTAGCTGGGACTAGAGGCATCTGCCACAATGCCCACAGTTTTTCTATTTTTAGTAAAGACAGGGTCTCACTCTTGAACTCCTGATCTCAAGCCATCCACCTGCCTCAGTCTCCCAGAGGGCTAGGATTACAGGTGGGAGCCACCGCACCCAGCCTTTATTGAGGAATTCACACTCAGTGATGCCTACACCTGACTGTTTTTCCCACTCACTGCTCGCAAGATGATTGTCAAGTCTCTTCTCCTTCCTTAATGATAACTTGCACAGAATCCACAGCCTTTCAATTATTTTCTGGTATTAAATATTCACCCAATATATTGATACAACTCTAGTCTCATACTGGATTTCATACGTGGCCAGGATTATGACTTAGGGATGGAAGGAGAATATTGCTTGGGGCTGGCTCTGGGTGCTTCCACCTGCCTTTAAGTGCTCAGCTCCCCTGGTATTGGGGGCTGGAGGGCCCATTGGGCAGAAGATAAATATTGCCTTCCTACCGGCCCCTGAGACTATGCCTTCCTCTGGGCTGGTGGTGGCTGCCTTGCTGGCTGACCCTCTCACTGTCTGCAGGTGCCCCCTGTTATTCCCGTACCCAAATGCTGACCGCTGGTCAGGCAAATGTGTGGGGTTCCTCAGAGGGAACGATGTGGTAGACTCAGCACTGCTTGGGCTCTACACCCCTCACTCTAGCAGGTCACCTCAAAGATTCCCTGTTGAGAAACTTTGCCTACCAAGAAATCTTCTGAGTCAGCCATCAAGACAGTTCCAACTCCCTGACTTTCTGTGACCTTTGCCCCACCGGAAATCACTTGTCCCTGCTATGTCAAACTATAGGAGTAAGTAAGAGCTGAACCATGGCCTGAACATTTGTGTCTACCCCCAAAGGCGCATGTGGAATCCCTGCTTCCCAGTGTGACAGTGTTGGGAGATGGGGCCTTGAGAGGTAATTGGTCGTGATGGTGGAGGTGCCGTGATAGCTTAGTGCTTTCCTAGGGAGGGACACCAGGGAGCCAGTGTTCCCTTCCTCTGCTCCCTGCCATGTGGGGACATGGTAGGAAGACAGATACTTACAGAGCAGAAGAGGGTCCTCACTGTAACCCATCATACTGGCACCCTGATTTGGAACTTCTGGCCTCTAAAACCGTGAGATATAAACCCCTGTGGTGAAAGCCCCCAGTCTATGACACTCTGCTGCAGCGGCCTGAGCTGACAAGACAGGCTGATGGGGCCACGCCCTCTCCCTTCCCACTGTCTCTCCTAGTTCTCTGCTCCCTCCCCTCACAGGGCCCCAAGAAGCAGCTCTGTATACCCAGCTATCTGTGGAGGGGAGGTCTGGCCTTGTCCCTTGTAAGCACTGCAGTCTTTCTGAGGGACAACCTGACCACTTCTTCTCTGCCTTGGGCACAGGAGGCAGTTCATGGAGGTGTAAGAGAAGCTGCCCACATGCCAAGGCCTCCGGTATCCTCTTCCTCTTCCTCTCCTCCAAGATTCTCATTTGTCCTGCTTGTTCTGAGGGAAGGAAGGGAGAAGGTGGTAATAGTTGGGGAGTTGGGGGAGGGGTAATAACAAAGGCAGCTTTGCTGCGTGTTAGAACGCCCTGCGGGGAGGCTAGGCCTGCATTGTCACTGGCAGCTCTGACAGGGATGCCTTTATGTCAGCGCTGAGTCCTAGCTGCCAAGTGTGAGGCATGCAGAGGGTCTGTCAACACCTGCTGACGCATGCTCACACCACGCATGGGTCACGTGTGCCTACAACATACGCATGGACCCTGGGAGGTAAAATCTAGCATCCTTTCTTGACAATTGGGAAAGTCAGGCTCAGAGAAGGTAAAGCAAGTCACCCTAAATTTCCCATGGTATAGGGCAGAGCTGACTTTCAAACTCGGTCTTCCTGAGTCCAGAGTCCACCCATAGCTAACAGGTGCTCTCCTAAGCAGGGTGGCAGACAGGAGACATAGAGACCCTGGCTGCATGATTGGTGGAGAGACCAAGAGGGAGTCAGGGGAGGAACCAGGGAGCCAGCTCCCCAGTTAGCTGCTCCCATGGGGAATGAGGCCTG
The DNA here is from genome assembly GCA_963574575.1 of Galagoides demidoff. Taxonomy (NCBI): domain Eukaryota; kingdom Metazoa; phylum Chordata; class Mammalia; order Primates; family Galagidae; genus Galagoides; species Galagoides demidoff. Next base: position 57,427 of record CAUYQV010187289.1, on the reverse strand, counting down.
GTAGAGACAGCAGTGGGGCAATGGCACTGTTGGGGGACAGTCATTAGGGGGATACCTTTAAGGTGGGCCCCATGTCACCCTCTTGGACTAATGGACCTAGAGCCTCAGGGACCCAGGGAAACCTCTGAGCCACTACATTCTGATGGCAGCTTGGCTGGGTGGAGACCCAAGTGACCAGCACTGGGGAATGATGTGTTTACCAAGGGGCAAAAGCCCACAGCAGAAGGGCCCGTTCCAATTCTAGGTGCTGAGCACAGAGCCCCATTCCACCACATCAATCAGGACAGCCCCAGCCAGCAGCCTCCCCATCAGCTGGGGACTTGTGAGAAAGAGAAAGTCAGGCCTCTCCCTACTTTCCAGACCTCAGGTGGAATCAGAAACCCTGGAGTGAAGCTCAGGAATCTGTCCTAACAAGCTCTCCGCCGGTCTTTCCTTGTCAGTTACATGTTTACTTGAGTACAATTTATATGCAGAAGCAACATACCCTTGTTAGGTAGTTTGATGAGTTACGACTTCGGCATCATTATATAACTAGCACCAAAATCACGGAATATTTTTATAGCCCCAGAGTTATTCCCTCCAGCTCCTTTGGGGTCAGGGCTCCCTCTCGCCTCTAGGGTCTGGCAGCCACTGGTTTGACTTTGGTAGTTATTGTTTGCCCTTTGTAGAGTGTCGTGTAAATGGAGCAGTGCAGTAAGTAGCCTTTGCAGCTGGCTTCTTTGGCTTTGCATGGTGACTGAGAGCACCCATGTTGTTGATGCTGGTACTTGTAGATCAATCTTTTTGATTGTTGAGTGGTATCCCATTGTGTGAATGTACCCAACTTTTTTATCTATCCACCAGGTGGTGGACACTTGTGTTTCCAGTATAGGACAATAAAGAATAAAACTACTATAACTATTCGTGTTATTCACGTACAAGTGTTTGTGGGAAACACAGGTTTTCGTTTTCTGTGGGGAGATATCTAGGAGTGATGCTAGCTCATCAGGTAAGAATATATTTGGCTCTATAAGGAACGGTTAAACTCGTTTCCAAAGCAACTGTAATAGTCCTCTCCCCAGTACAGTGAGAGAGTTCTACTCGGCCCCTCACTTGGTAAGACCAGTTCCTGTTTTGCTAAATTTAGTCATTCTGGCAGGTGTCTGGTGGTATCGACTTACAGTTTCATTGTTATTGCTGCAGCGATAAATGATTCTGATCATCTTTTCATGTGCTTCTTTCCTATTCACATTTCTTCTTTGATGAAGTATCTATTTAAATCGTTTCCCCAGTTACAAAATTGTGCTGTCTCACTGAGTTTTAAGATGTTTTTGTGTATTTTTGATACAGATCATTGAACAGATTTGTCATGAGCAAATAAATATTTTCTATCAGTCTATAGTTTGTCTTTTGATATTGATGAAGAACTAAATCTGTTAATTTTAGTGAAATTCAGTGTGTCAATTTGTTTATTTTATAGTTCACGCTTTTTGTGCCCTAAATAAGCACTAAGTTTTGCCTAATCCAAGATCACAAGACTTTTTTCCTATTTTTTTTCTAGCTGTTTTACAATCTTAGATTTTTAGTTTAGGTCTGTGATCCATTTTGAATTGACTTTTGTATGTGATGTGGGCTTATTAGGGGGTATATGGGCATCTAATTGTCTCAGTACCATTTATAAAGGCCATTCTTTCTCAACTAAATTGCCACAGTCCTTCATACAAAAAAATCAATTGACTGTACACATCCAGGTCCGTCTTAAACACTGTTCTGTTCCATTGATACATTTATCTATCTGTTGGCAATACCATACTGTCTTCACTGTCTTGATTATTGTAGTGTTATAGTAAGTCTTGCAATCAAATACCATAAATTCAACTTTGTTCTTTTTCAAAATTGTTTTGCTCATATTAGGTTTTTAAGTTTTTACATAAATTAGCCTATCAATTTCTTTAAAAAAATGCCTACTAAGAATTTCATTGGAATTGTATTGAAACTATAGACCAATTTAGGGGATAATCAATATGTGAACGTACTGAGTATTCCAATCCACTAATAGTTTGTCTTTTCATTTCTTTGACTCTTCTTTCAATTCTCTCATTGATTTTTATTTTTATGGTAGCCACACACAAAATTGCATTATTTTCACTAGATTTGTCCTTAAGTATTTCACTTTTTTGTTTGTTTGTTTTGAGACAGAGTCTCACTATGCCACCCTCTGTAGTGAGGCGTCACAGCTCACAGCAACCTCCAACTCCTGGGCTTAAGTGATTCTCTTGCCTCAGCCTTCCAGGTGGCTAGGACTACAGGTGCCCACCACAACGTCCAGCTAGTATTTCACTTTTTTAAAGGCTATTATGTAGGATTAGATTATTGAAGAAAACAGCAATGATATTTTATTCTCAGGATTTTCCTCAGAATGCAGCCATGCCCCACAGTTGTTCGGATGGGGGGGGGGTTGCTCTCATTCAGAGCTGACGTAACACTCCAGTACCACCAGAGTGGGGAGCAGCATGGCACAGTTTTTCAGAGCCCAGATTCTAGAGCCAGGCTGCCAGCGTTTGAAGCCTTACTCAACCACTTACTAGCTCTGTAACCCTAGGTTCTCTGGGATTCTGTTTCTTCATCTGTTAAATGGGCATAATAATAATAATGCCTACTCAATACGACCTATCTCATCTCTCCTGTTAAAAGGATCAATGAACAGCATCAAGCAATACCGACCACATAGAAATAACTGAAACTTGGTAGATTTTATGATTTCTTCCTAGTTGTGTGACCTTAGGAAAGATGGTCTTGATAAGCCCCCACATCCACATTCATAAATCGGGAATAATTAATAGGATTCTCTTAATGATTAAAGTGAAGCCTTTAAATCATAGCACACAATGCCTTTACTGCATAGTGTAGTAAGCCCTGACTCACGCTAGCTGTTAATAGTATCTGTATTGGTACACTGATTTATATACACAAGCATACCCCAGAGAGATTTTGGGTTTGCCCCAAGACCACCACGATAAAATGAATATCACAATAAAGCAAGTCACATGAATGTTTTTGCTTCTCAGCCTATATAAATGTTTATACCATATTGTCTAATAAATGCATACGAGTGTTGTGTCTGAAAATACATACTGTAATTAAAAATACATTATTGCTAAAAAGTGATAATGATCATGTGAGCCTTCAGTGAGTCAGTAAGTTGTAATTTTTTTTTTTTTTGCCCCCACATTGATGACCACTGACCCATTAGGGTGGTGGTTCTTGAAATCTGGGATAGCTGTGGGAATTTCTTAAAATAAAGCAACAGTGAGGTTTGCTGCATGGATTGACTCTTCCTTTCACAAAAGATTTCTCTGTAGCAAATGGTGCTGTTTGATTTTACCCACAGTAGAACCAATTTCAAAGCTGAAGTCAGTTCTCTCTGCCACTGCTTTATCAATTACAACTACTTTATGTAAGATTTTAAATCCTTTGTTTGCATTTCAAAAATGTTCCCAGTGTCTCAGCCAAGAGATTCCATCTTGAGAAACCACTTTCTTTGTTCATTCCTGAGAAACAAGTTTTCATCTGTTCAAGTTTTATCATGAAATTGCAGCAATTCAGTCTCATATTCAAGCCCCACCTCTCAATCTCATTCTCTTGTTGTTTCTACCTCATCTGCAGGACTTCCTCCATGGAAGTCTTGAACCCCTCAAAGTCATCCAGGAGGGCTGGAATCAATTTCATCCAAACTCCAGTTAATGTTGATGTTTTGACCTCCTCCCATGAATCATGAATATTCGTCATGGCATCTAGAATGGCAAATCCTTTCCAGAAGATTTTCAGTTTACTTTGCTCAGATCCATCCTAGAAATTACTGTCTGTGGCAGCTATAGTCCTGTGAGATCTATTTCTTAATAAGACTTGATAGTTGAAATGAGCCCTTGACCCATGGGCTGCAGAATGAATGTTGTGTTAACAGACATGAAAATAACAATAATCTCACACATCTCCTTCAGAGCTCTGGAGTGACTGGATGCATTGCCAGTCAACAGTGATAAACTTTTTGAAATAGAACTTTTCTTTCAGAGCAGTAGGTCTTAAGAGTGGGCTTAAAATATTCAGTAAACCATGCTGTCAACAGATGTGCTGGCATCCAAACTTGGTTGTTCTATTTCTAAAGTACAGAGAGAGTAGATTTCGTGTCATTCTTAAGGGCCCTAGGATTTTGAGAATGGTAAATTAGCAATGTCTTCAACTCGTATTATCCTCTAATGAGAAGTCCTTGGAAGCTTTGAAATCCAGCATCGCTTCTCTCTAGCTGTGAATCCTAAATGACATCCATCCTCTTTTGACATAAGTCCGTTTTGTCTACATTGAAAATACGTTGTTTACTGCAGCCACCTTCATCGTAGATGAATCTTCTAGATAACTTTCTGTAGCTTCTATCTCAGCACTTACTGCTTCACCCTGTACTTTTATGTTATGGAGATATTTTTTTCCCTAACCCTTATAACCAACTAGCTTCTACCTTATCTTCCACAGCTCTCCTTACCTCTCTTGGTCTTCAGAATTAAAGAATTGGGTCCCTCCTCTGGATTAGGCTTTGGTTTAAAGGATTGTTGTGGTTGGTTTGATCTTCTGTCCAGACCACAGAAATTTCTCTGTATCAGCAATAAAACTATTCCTCTTCATTGTCATTCATGTGATTCTTGGAGTAGCTCTTTTAATTTCTTTTAGGAACTTTTCTTTTATATTCACAACTTGACTAGCTGTTTGGCACAATAGGCCTAGTTTTCAGCCTATCTCAGCTTTCAAGGGAATCTTCATTTCACTTAGAAACCATTGTAGGGTTATTAATTAGCCTAATTTCAATCTTGTTGTGTCTCAGGAAATAGAGAGCCCAAGGAGAAGAGAGATGAGGAAATGGCCAGTTGGGGGTGCTGTCAGAACACACACCTTATAATTAAGTTTGCTGCCCTCTGTGAGTATTGGTTCGTGGCACCCCAAATAATTATAATAGCAACATCAAAGATCACTGATCTCAGGTCTCTGTAGCAGATATAATAATAATTAGAAAGTCTGAAACATTGTGAGAATTACCATTGATGACACAGAGATTTGAAATGGGCACATGCTATTGATAAAAATGGCACTAATATACTTGCTTGACGCAGGGTTGCAACCAACCTTCAATTTGTAAAAAAAAAGAAAGAAAGAAAGAAAGAAAAGTGAAAGATGGAATAAAGCAAAGCAAAATAAAATTAATCATGCCTGTGTAGTTGTATTGACATAAAACAAATGAAAAGTTAAAAAAATTAAATACCCACTGAACAACGAATGCTAGCTTCAGATTAGCTTGGAGGAAAACCAAAAATCATTGGAACTGGAACATATTCTTCTTAGCGAAGTATCTCAGGAATAGAAGAAAAAGTATCCAGTGTACTCAGTCTTAACTATGAAACCAATTTATAGCATTCTTATGAAAGCTATAACCCAATTATAGCCCAAGAGGAAGGGAAAGGGGAGAGGATGGGTGGAGGGAGAGTAATTGACCAGACCACACCTACAGTGCATCTTACAAGGGTACATGTGAAATTTACTAGATGTAGAATATAAATGTCTTAACACAACAACTAAGAAAATGCCATGAAGGCTATGTTGACCAGTTTGATGAAAGCATTTCAGATTGTGTATAAAACCAGCACATTGTATCCCATGATTGCATTAATGTACACAGTTAAGATTTAAGAAAAAAAGAAAAATTAGAGCTCTAGGTAGTGCCTGTGGCTCAAAGAAGTAGGGTGCTGGCCCCATATACTGGAGGTGGTAGGTTCAAACCCGGCCCCCAGCCAAAAATTGCAAAAACAAACAAACAAACAAACAAAAAAAAGTAGAGTTCACAGAAAAAAAAAATCATGGAAGTGGCTGGTACGTTATTTAGATGACACACAAACTCATTTACTAACAGCTGGCTATTTTCAACCATTCATGCTAAATGGTTTTCTCTAGTTTTGCAGGATACTCACCGCCCACCCCACCATGTTGTTTCTAAACCATTGCAATGGTGATATTCAGCCTTCAAAGGAAAATCAATCATTTACTGTAATGACTTCCAGTTACATACAGCCAATTACCACTGTCATTAAGAAAGCAAGAGCTGCCCGTACTGAGTGGCAGCGTGACAGCAATAACCCAATGTGAGCCTTCAAAGATAACCCAGGAAAAACTTCAAAGCACCCAAGATAGCACCTTTTATTTTTAACTTTTCTACTTTCCATAAGACAAAACAGAAACCTTTGTCAACTTACAAATGTTGGGCAAGAGAAAGACAGAAGGTTCTGGAAGTGTAAATAAATTGCTTGAGCATTTGGGGTTATGGCATGATATTGGCATAGATGACAACATGGTCACTTGGGAAATGAGCCAATTTAATTCCACAAACGTTTATGAAGTGTTTGCACAGATCTAGCCTCTAGATGTAGTATGGGAGATGGCGACTTGGTGATGCCTAACAGGAAATGGGATGTCAAGATGTAAGATGCACGTCTGAGTGCTGAGCTACACCGTGAGACTGATCAAACTGGGCATCTTTGGCTGAGTCACCTGCCCTCGTCAGTGCAATATGGCACCAGTGTAAGGAGATTGATTGGAAGCTGATCCAGATTTTATCCTCTGATTTTAAGATCCATTTTCTGCCTTGAACCTTGTTGGAAGAAAAAGAGCTTACCTGGGAAAAGGTACTTAATTATCCTAAGTGCTGTTTGACCAAGAGCTGGATTAATAACCTCATGGTCATATAATTCTACAGTCTAGGAAATATAAATTAAATTAACATTGCAGACTCTTTTCTCATCTGTAAAACAGGTTAATTATAATTGCTTTACAGAGTGCAAAATTAGTGAGTCAAGTTTTTCAAACTTCTAGAAATGAAAATATCTTGAATGTTAGTCGCTCCCCCTTCTGGACTTCTACTGTTTCCTTAAACCTTCCAAGATTTTGTATTTTGACATAATAAGGAAAACTGTGCCTTAAAGATATTTGGATTATAAATCTGTCCCAGGAGGATAAAGATCTCAATATCTCAATAAGTTTATTATCTTCAAGGGACCAAATTATCTATTATTTTATTTTATTTTATTTTATTTTATTTATTTTGAGACAGAGCTTCAAGCTGTCTCCCTGGGTAGAGTGCCGTGGCATCACAGCTCACAGTGACCTCTAACTCCTGGGCTCAAGTGATTCTCCTGCCTCTGCCTCCCAAGTAGCTGGGACTACAGGTGCCCACCACAATGCCCAGCTATTTTTTGTTTGCAGCTGTCTTTGTTGTTTGGTGGGCCCAGGCTGGATTTGAACCCACCAGCTCAGGTGTATACGGCTGGTGCCTTAGCTGCTTGAGCCACAGATGCTGAGCCTATCTAATATTTTTAATGTAAATAATTTGTCCAATTTAATCAGCACCAAACTATACAGTGTACTTTTGTTTCTTCTTTCTCAATTGTTTTAACCAGATGCAAAGACCCAGCTTGATACCCTTCCCATATTGGCATCTGAAGCTTTGGAATCATTTTGCCCTGCATTTAAATCTTACCTCTGCTATTTACACAATTGTGTAATTTAGGTAAACATCTCATTTTTCCTTCAGCCTCAATTTCTCCATCTGTAAAATGGAAATAACTACATGTTATAGGTTTATTCTGTGAGAAGTAAGGGAGAATGTAGGTGAATCCTTTAGCAAAATGCAGGAATAAAATAGTTTCCTCCAAATAACAGCCATTGTTAGGTCTGCTCCCCACCCCTGGGAAGTAGTGATGGGGTTTCCGAGACTTGTTTTCTTTTCCTTTGTTGGACAGGCTATAACATTGGATTCTTCAAGTAACTTAAACAGAAGCAGCCGAAACAAAGAACCTTGTTTTAATTCCAACAATAAGGGAATGTTATTTATATCCATAGGACAGGAAACTATTCAGCTATCATAATAATCCAATACTGTGGATTCACATTACAAAGCAAATCGAAAGAATAATTAGGCATCAAAATGTATATACAGTACGATCCCAAATATATAACATATCCGCAGAGCAAAAGATTGGAAAAAAATGATGTAAAAGGTTTAAAGTGGGTAGTAGTGGAAATATGGTGTTTTTTCCCTTTTCCTATTTTTCAAAATATGGAGCCATTTTTATCTATCTGAAAATATGTATAATTTTTTTCTTTGTTCTATTTCCAGTTTTCAAATTTATCTGGTTTTTAGTACAATGAATAAATATTAAATCTATTATGAAATAGAAGAGCATATTTATTTGAACATGTAATAAAATATGTTTATCAATTTTTGAAGAAGTTTCATAGAATTCCTGAGACGAGACCCCTGTTTGCCAGGGTCATGCTGCTTAGTAATAAGTTTTAATTTGACAAATATTTATCAAATCTTCTCATCATCTATTTCGATTTCTTTTCTTATTTTTTCACTTTTGCCTTCTCCTTGGCATAACTTTATATTTAATTTAAATGCCTATGCTGTGTACAGTTAAGAACAGCATACCAGATCAACGCGTTAAAAATGCATGAGGACTATAACCGGCCCATGATTGACACAGTATGCATTTACTTTTTAAAATTTGAGAGATGGAAACTCCAAATGTTCGGAGTCCTAACGTCTATAGTTTTTATTCTTATAATTGGATGCTCAGCTTGGAGCCACAGGATCACCCATGTCCTCCAGAGAAGAATCCAGCTGTCTTCACCCCTCACGCCCCACATCCACTTATTTAAGTGTGACTTTTCCTTATTTTACTGAAACTATCATTCTCCTATCTCAGAACCAGTTGTAGCCAAGCAAGGTGGGGAAATCAGATTGTTGGGTAAGAAAAATAGAAAATGGCTGTGATGGTCTCAGACCTTTCTTCTTGGTGGGGAACGGTGCCCAGTCTAGTTTCCATAGATACGTTCCGGAGGGAAGACACCACGGGGAAACTCTGATGGATAGAAAATTTTCAAATTTAGCACCGGTTCTCCTTTTCTTGCTCAGTAATGGTAAAGAAGCTCCCTCCCTTACTTGGCATATGCCTGACTTCCCAAGAAGATTTTGAGAGGCAGACAGTCAGAGAATATCTTATCTATTTCTGCTCCCTGCAACATATGGGATTTCATATCTACTCAATAAATATTGGTGAGATTCAATTTACATTTTACCAACAAGCCTTTGAAATCACAGCACTGTCAGGAGTTTTCATAGACGAGATGGAATGATTTTGAAATCAGATTGTATCATCACTCTTTTGCTCACAAAACAAAATAAACAAACCAAAAAATAAAATTACATAATGGCTCTTTCCATGGCACTTCACCTGTGGCTTTGGCCTTGGAGGCTTATGAGAACTGGTCCCCGACAGCCTGGCTAAGTTTATCTTGTCCCTCTGATTCTGGCTTTCATCCTCTTCCAGCGACATTGGCCTTTCAGCTTCTGTAATAAATGTGCTCATTCTCTCCTCAGAGCTTCTGTGTCTAGTGATCCCTAGGCATGGACAGCTTTTCTGCTCTCTCCTAGTAATTCTGGTTCCTTCTTGTTCAAATCTTAATCAACTGTTCCCTCCTCAGAGAGAACTTTCTTGATGACCTATATAAATTTGGCCTCAGTTACTCTCCAACCACTTTAATGTCTTATTTCCTTTATAGAATATTTTATTTTATGAAATATCATTTTTTGCTTGTTTTTTTCCCATTTACTGGAAGATAAGTTCAAGGTAGATAGGGGCTTTCTTGGTTTTTACCACTGATTTTAGCATATTTGAGGGGAAGGAAGGAAGGATTGGCAGGAAAGATAGGAGTAAAGCAGGGAGGAAGGAATTTCAGATCAGACAGCCCTTATAAAATGATCCTGTATCATCAGATCCATAATCCCTATTTTACAGATGGGTAAACTGAGGTAAAGATTAGTCATCTATCCATGCAGTGATCACAACTACTGAATGGAAGACTCAGGGTTATAAAGAAAATCTTCTTCAATTTAAGAATTTCTTTTCCCTTTATCTTGACAGACACATTGAAATGTCCACTCCATATGTGGTAGAGTAGCTTTTATGACGTGTGCACTGTAAACAACTAGAAAACTGGGGAAAATATATGAAATAGTTGGTTTTAGACATTGAAAAATTGCTCAGGAATGTGCTCCCTGATTAAAAGGAAACAAATGAGGTGAAAACTGTACTTGCTCTTACTTTCTGCCTAGAGACACTTTCTGGAGTTAAGCAGGAGGGAAGATTGAGAAGAGCTTGGTAAACTCAAGAGTAAAGAGGTGATATCAAAGCTCAGTGAAACTGATTCATCTGGAAGTAGCAGGGCATCATTTCAGAAGGGAAGTTGGCATATGCAGAACAAGCTCTGGAAATGTTCATTTGGGTACCCTTAAGATTGTTGCCGAATAATAGCCTAGGAATGTACCTGGCAAAGCCCACTTTGCTGAGCAAGAATGACTAGGGAGTCATATGCGGAACAATTCCAGAGTTCAAAAGCAGTTTGAATTCCAAACAGCAAGAGTAAGATTTCAGTGAACACCCAGAAATGTATTAGATACCCAAGAAGAGTCATGCCTTAGTGATGGAGTTAAACTAAACCCAGAGTAAAAAGGCTATTCTAGACAAGCCACAACAAAGGTTAAAACATGCCCAGAAGTGGCCAAGCTGACCCAAAGAACTTGAACATGGTTTAAATGAAGACAATAAAATTTAGGAAGTCAGTAACTGAATTTGAACATGGTTTAAATGAGGACAATAAAATTTAGGAAGTCAATAACTGAACATTTACAGTGGCCAGGAACCAAAGGAAAAAATTTATAAGACATAGGAAAAAGCCAGAGAGTGTGATCTCTAATTAGAAAGAAAAGTCAGTGAATAAAGACCCACGAATGGTAGAGATGATGGAATTAGTAAACAAGGAATTTAAATATCTATTATAAAAGTACTATATGTTCATGGATTTAAAGGAACGCTTGAATATTAAGATGAAGAAAAGGAACTATTAAAAATAAAAGAATCATGGGCCATGCCTGTGACTCAAGGAGCAGGGTGCTGGCCCCATATACCGGAGGTGGTGGGTTCAATACCCACCCCAGCCCAAAACGGCAATAAATAAATAAATAAATAAAAGAATCAGTTATCACTTTTAGAGCTGAAATGTATAATTAATTGGAAAGTTTTTTTTTAAAAGACTAAACAGAGCAAAAGAAAAGATAAGGAAATTTGAAGATATAGCAACAGAAATGATCTGAAATAAAGCACAAAAGAAAAAAGAGCTAAAAAAAAGTTATACTAACACTGACAGCAGGGCAGTATTCTGTGATTTACATATATGTAATTAGAATCTCAGAAGGAGAGAGAACAGAAAAATAATTGAAGAATGGCTGGTTACATTTCACATTTGACTATAAACTCAGACATTAAAGGAACTAAATAGAAATCAAGCAGAATAGGCTTTGGTGCCCGTATCCCAGTGGTTAGGGTACCAGGGTTTGAACCTGGCCCAGGCCTGCTAAACAACAATGACAACTACAACAAAAAATAGCCAGGCATTGTGGTTCAGCTATTTGGGAGGCTGAGGCAAGAGAATCACATAAGCCCAAGAATTTGAGGTTGTGAGCTCTACCAAGGGTGACATAGTGAGACTCTGTCTCAAAAAAAAAAAAAAAAATCAAGCAGAATAAACAAAACTAAAATTGTGCCTGCATATATCATAATCAAAGTTTTGAAAACCAATAATAAAATTAATATCTAAAAGAAGCTCAAGAAAAGTATACATTAAATACAAATAAGAAGTTTCACTGATTCTTTTTTTATCAGAGAGAATGAAATCCAGAACATGATGAAATGTCTTTACTAGGCTTAAAAACAAAACAAAACAAAACAAAAGACTGTTAACCTAGAACTCCATTATCCAATGAAAATACCCTGTAAAACTTTAAAAGAATATTGAGAAATTTTCAGAAAACCAGAAGCTGAGAAAATTTGCCAGTGGAACTGAATGTAAATAATATTAAATACAATTTTTCAGACAGAAGGAAAATTTTATCTGATGAGGACATGGATTTATACAAAGTTGTAAAGAGCAAACATGTGGGAAAATAAAGTTATTTTTTACATCTCAAATGTTTTCAGTAAAAAATAGACTATTTAAAGTGACAACAATGTATTATGAAGTTTGCACCATATGTATAAGTAAAACATGACACTATAACAAGAATAGAAGGGGAAATAAAAATACATCACTTTAATATTCACACATTACATGTGATATGGAATAATATTATCTTATACTGCAATAAGTTAAAGGCATATCTTGTAAACTCTAGAACATACTTAAAGATAAGTTAATAAATTACCAAATATGCAAGTAATAAAAAGTGAAAAGTATAGCTAATAAGGCAATAGCAGAGATAAAATGGAACACAGAAACATAATCCAAAAGAAAGTGAAAAGGATACAAAATAGAACAAAGAACAGATGAAAATAAATAGCATGACAGTGTACTTAAATTCACCTATGTCCATAACTACATTAAATGTAAATAGTATAAACACACCAATGAAATGACAGAGGCTCTCATACTGGATTAGAAACAAGGCCTGATAGCAGGTTGAGTTTTCCTTATTAGACATACTTTATTGGGGCAAGTAGTGTTTTGGATTTCAACTTTTTCAGATTTTGCAATATTTGCATTACACTTACAGGTTCAACATGCTTAATCTGAAAATTTGCAGTCCAAAATGCTCCAGAGAGTATTTCATCTGAACAGTATGTCAGTGTTCAAAAAATTTCAGGTCATGGAGCATTTTAAATTATAGGTTTTTGGGATTATGGATACCAAACCTTTATGCACCATCTGAAAAAAAAAATCAGTCCACTTTCAACATAAAGACCAAGATAAGTTGAAAGGAAATGGTTAGAATACACAAATCATAACAAAAATAGAGAAGCTATATTAATATCAGACAGTGTGTGCTTCAGGACAAGAAATTTTACCAGGGATAAAGAAAAACATTTCATAATTACAAAAGACTTACAATTATCAAGAAGACTTTTTTTGATTATTTTTTATTGTTTGGGATTCATTGAGGGCACAAAGACTTAGTTTATACTGATTGCATTTGTTAGGTAAAGTCCCTCTCATAATTATGTCCCACCCCCAAGAGGAAAGGTCCCTATGCCAGGTATGGCTTGGTTCTCTTTAATTCCCCAGTTGTACAGGAGAACTCACCCCAGTGATCCTCTGGTCTTCCATCTTGCTCCACCACTGGATGTAACAATGTTAATGTGTAGGAAGTTAGTAACAGAGCTTCAAAACACATAAAGCAAAACATGAAAGGAAAAATATCAAGACCACAGTTAAATTGGATAATTATAGGCCTAATTCCTTATGGTGACCACCTTTGTCTGTTGACCAGTTTGTTACATTCCCTTGAGTGGTCAATTTACAGATTCTACTGTAATTGGTATTTTGTAAAACTCTGTACCCAACAACAACGGAATACAATCTCATTTCAAATGCTTTGTGAACATTTACCAAGACAGAACATATGCAGAGCCATAAGACAAGTCTGTATGTTCTCTAATCACAACAGAAATAGATTAGAAATCAATTTCTAGAAATTCCCAAACAGCACATATGCTAAAGAAAAAATAACAAGCAACCCTAGAAAATAATTTAAAGTGAATGCTAATGAACACATAGAATAACCAACTGGTCAGATGCAGCTAAAGCAACACTTACAGGGAAATATATACCTTTAAATGCTTTTATTAGAAAAAAGTATCTAGGCTTGGCGCCCATAGCAGAGTGGTCACAGCACCAGCCACATGCACTGAGGATGACGGGTTTGAGCCAGCCAGGGCCATCTAAGCAACAATGACAACTGCAACAAGAAAATAGCCAGGTGTTGTGGTGAGCACCTGTAGTCCCAGCTACTTGGGAGGCTGAGGCAAGAGAATTGCTAAAGCCTAAGAGTTTGAGGTTGCTGTGAGCTATGATGCCACCGTATTCTACCAAGGGTGACATAGTAACACTCGTTGAAAAAAAAAAAAAGTCAACGAAAAAGTGTCTAAAGTTAGTTAACTTTATTAATTAATTAATTTATTTATTTTTGCAGTTTTTGGCCAGGGCCAGGTTTGAACTGCCACCTCCAGTATATGGGGCCAGCACCCTACTCCTTTGAGCCACAGGTGCTGCCCATCAGTTAACTTTACTATTCATTTTCCATCTTAAGTTTTTTTTTTTTTTTGCATTTTTTTATGGCCGGGGCTGGGTTTGAACCTGCCACCTCTGGCATATAAGACCAGCGTCCTACTCCTTTGAGCCACAGGCTCTGCCCTTTAAGAAGTTATTTTAAAAAGAGCAAATTAAATTCAAAGTAATAAAGTCTAGAGAAGAAATCAATGAGGTAGTAGCCAGAGAAACAATAAAGAAATTAAATCAATTAAACCAAAACCTGGTTCTTGGAAAAAGTTGATAAAACATTAATAAGCATTTAATTAAAGTAATCAAGACAAAGAGGAGAAAGGCATAAATTCCATGTTAACAGAGGACTATCTTTTTACCAAAAGTTGATGGAACGACGGGATATTTGTATTGGCAGAAAAATGCCAGGCCCTTGTCTCACCGGCACATTAAAATCAGTTGAAATAAACAATAGACTCAGACATAAAGGCTGACACTATAAACTCCTAGAAGAAAACACATAAGCAAATATTCATAAGCTTTGGGTAGATAAGTATTTCTTAGGACACACAGACCATAAAGCATACAATTAAAAAAAAACAATAAATCTTACTTCTTTAGAATTAAAAAGTTAAAAGTCAGACCTGGCAAGCCAAACCCTGGCAATGAGTATTCTCAAAGTATATCTCTGACAGGTAGCTGGCATCCAAATTCTGTGTGTGTGAGTGCACACAACCCAATACCTAGATAATTCCACTTTTAAATAGGTACATATTTGTACATTTACTTCACAAAAGACAATATGCAATTGGCAGCCAATCAGACCGTGAAAAGATGCCATGTTAATTTCCTATGTCTCCTATAAATACTGCAAACATAGTGGTTTAAAACAACAGAAATTTACTCTCATTCAGGCTAGTAGTTTGAAATAGAAGTCAGTGGGGCCCTGGTTCTTTTGACAGCCCTGGGGGAGGATCTGACCATGACTGTCTCCCAGCTGCCTGTGGTTGTTGGCGTCCTTGGTGTCCATACATTACTTTAATTTCTGCCTTCATCTACGTATGACATTCTCCGCTGTGTGTGTGACTGTGAATCTCTACATGAGCTGCTTCTATGAACACCAGTCACTGGGTTTAGGGCCCACCGTGATCCAGTTTGATCTCACCTTCCCTTGATCCCATCTTCAAAGATTCTATTGCTAATAAGGTCACATTCACAGGTGCTGGGAGTTAGGACGTCAACATGTCTGTGGGGGAAGCACAATTCAACCCACTACAGATTCTCCAAATCACCAGGAATTTCCGATTAAAGCCACAGCGAGAATGCCTACTAGAGGGCTAAAAATAAAGCAAGTGACAAACAAAAACATAAAAACAGGACAATAAAAAGCATTGGTGACAATGTGGAGCAAACATAATTCTCACACATTGTGGGTGGGTGTATAAAATGGTGTAACCACTTTGGAAAGCAGCCAATTTCTTATAAAGTTAAATACAATGTCACCCCATGACCCAGAAATTCTGCTTCTAGATGTTTACCTGAAAGAATTGAAAACATCCATCCGTGCATAGACCCACAGGTGAATGTCCACAATAACCCCAACCTGGAAACCAAATGTCTCTTAGCAAATATTTTAGTAGCGTAGCCCATTTTGTGTTGCTGTAACAGAATGTCTGAAACTAAATTTATAATGAATAGAAATTTACTTCCCATCATTCCAGTGGCTACGAAGATTCAGATCTTGGTGTCAGCATCTGACAAGAGCCTGACTAATGTGTCATACCAGGGTGGAAGGTAGAGGGGCCGGAGAGGGAGAGAGAGAGAGGGGAGCAAGCCTGGAAGAGGGGCGCTGGCCTCCTTCTTCCTAAGGATTCATGGAACTAATGGAATTAATCCATTCATGAGGACAGAGCCCTGAGGACCGAGTCACTCCCTAAAGGTCCCATTTCTTAATACTATTGCAGCAGGGATGAAGTTCCCAGCACATGCTTTGGGAGGGACACATTCAAACCTTAGCAACAAAGGAATAGATAAAAAAAATGTTGTTCATCTATACAGGGGAATAGCAGGAATACAAAGAAACTACTAGCACAAGCAGTAACTTGTATGAATCTGAAAATTAGTATGGCGTATGCAAGAAGTCGGAGGCTAAATATTATCTACAGTATACACATACAGTTATGTGCATTTCTAGAATAGAGAAAACCAATCTGTTATGACAGGAACCCGAGCATTATAGATGACTGGGGGGGGAGGGGGATTCACTGGAAAACCTCAAAGGGAACTTTTGTCAGTGGTGGAAATGTTCTCTACATGGATCGTGGTGCTAGTTACATAGGTGTCCGCATTTGCCAAAACATAACAATAAATCTACTTAAAACAGGTTCATTTTATAGCATATAAATTCTGTATCCCTAAAGCTGATTTTTTAAATATAACCATCTGTTATCACAGTGAAACTCCTGGGGGATAACTCTTCTTCCTTAACTCAAACTTAGGCAGGCAATTACATGAACTAAATAAAACAACACCCTCTTAACATCCCTGTCACAAATAGTTAATCAGAGCACTTCCCTGTTAGGAGATTTCAGGACTAAGGATAAAGTGTTAATATTTATGCTTGTATTTCTTTAGTAATTGTTAATTATTCTGTTTTACAGATGTAGACCACTTACGCCATTTGCTGAACTTTGCTGGTCTTGTAGTTTTATGAATTACAAACTCTTTTTTTTTTAAAACAGAGTCTCACTATGTCACCATCAGTAGAGTGCTGTGGTGTCACAGCTCACAGCAACCTCAAACTCTTGGGCTTAAGCAATTCTCTGGCCTCAGCCTCCCTCAGCCTTCCAAGTAGCTGGAACTATAGGTGCCCACCACAATATCCAGCTATTTTTGTTGTTGTTGTTGTCATTGTTGATTAGCTGGCCTGGTCTGGGCTCAAACCTATCAGCTTTGGTGTATATGGCTGGCACCCTACTCACTGAGCCACGGGCACTGAGCCTGAATGACAAACTCTTCATAGAAACTTGAGCATAGTGCCCTGAAAGGAGCCAGTAGACTTCAGTGCTAATAAGCCTGCAGTTTAGACTCTGACTCTGCTCCTTACCAGCTGGGTAACATTGATTCTTTCATTAAAAATAGTTTTCAGGTCCTCATGACATGGCAGGTATTTCCCCAGGCATAGGGGATGTGTGAACTTGAGGAGCTTATAGTCCCAGCCTCAAGTTACTTCCCTCTGTCCAAGTTTCTGGGTCTCAGTATCACAAAATGAGGTTGTAATATCATCATCTTAGGTTGTGAGGATTAAAAGAGATGATGAAGCAATCTCGTCAGTGTGCCTTAGACAATGAATTAGGGGTGGGCCCTTGCGGCACCTGTTGGCCTCCACCGCCCTACTGCTCTCCCCTGGCCCATCCTATCCTATTCTTCTGTGGCCATGCATTGTATTTCAGGCTCCCTCCATACTCTAGTGAGATACTAGAAATTCCAATAATTGTTTATTTTCTTAGCTAAAAATGTTATTTCCATATCCAAATGAATTCATTCCATTTTTCCCCCTGAAATGATTTTATTATTAAGCTTATGTTGGATGACATTTATAAAAACAGATCCTGGTCTGGTTTTTGAGTCATCCTTAATTAAATGAAGCATGATACTCCTTAACAGTAACTCTGGATATGTGAACAGCATTTTACCTTTAAAAAAAGGCTTTTTTAATCCATTATCTAATTTAATGGTGTCAACAATCCTGTGAGGGCAATGGAGGGGATTGTCACATCTACTGCACAGGTTGGTATACTGAAGCTTTTACAGGTTAAAAAAAATATTTAAATCACAGCTAGAATTTGATGCTGCTTTTTCCTGGTCTTACTCCAGAGTACTTTTGCCTTGTTTATATATTTAACTGAATTTACTGAGTGCTGATTTCATACTCAGAATACTTAATGCAATGACACCCATGGGAAGCTCACTGTCTCCAGGGGGCGGGGGGTCGGACCTGTCTCTAAAGCAGTGACTACAATATGTGATGAAGTGACACATGGGGGAGTGCACAAACACATGGGGGAGAATTGTCACAGAGGCACAAAAAATCAGCCGTGGGACACAGGAGAAAGGGGACCACCACATGCCATGGGGCAGAATGTTGACTTTAGTTGTGGTTTTTCCATACAAATGAGGAAAGAACAGCTTTGTGGAAACATCCCACACAACAACCCTTTGGAGTTTTCTTTTTTTTCTTCTTTTTTATTAAGTCATTTGTACATAGATCATGAATACATTTATGCCATTATTGGGATTCAGTGTGTTGATTATTTATACAAATTGGAGTGCTTACATCCTACTAATTAACATAGACTTCACCTCATTTACCCAATTACAGTATTAAGACATTTGTGTTCTACACCTGATAGATCCAACTTGTACTTGCAATATGCTCCATAGGTATGGTCCTCCTATTAACCCTCCCTCTATCGACTCCCTCCCTCCCTTCCTTTTCCCCTCCCCTTCCCTCCTTCATCCAGGGCTATAGTTGTTATTCATCTTTCACATGAAAGTATGAGTGATTATAAATTGGTTTTATAACAGTACTAAGTACATTGGATAATTTTTTTCCATTCCTGAGATACTTTACTAAGAAGAATATTTCCCAGCTCCATCCATGTAAACATAAAAGAGGTAAAGTCTCTATTTTTTGATGCTGCGTATTATTCCATGGTGTACATATACCATAATTTATTAATCCATCCACGGGTTGATGGCCACTTGGGCTTCTTCCATGACTTGGCAATTATGAATTGAGCTGCGATGAACAATCTGGTGCAAATATCTTTGTTGCCAAATGATTTTTGGTCTTTTGGATATACACCTAGATGAGGAATTGTTTCATCTCTATTTGTATCAACGCTGGGTTATTCTTCATTTTGCCAAAAATAAAAAGAAATCACAGAGAATAAAGTCCCTACTCCATCCCCTACTGAGAATGCATGTTTCCTGTGGTCATTTCCTGGCTCCGGGCTGGAGAAGCAGGTAAGGGGATGGAGCGGGAGGCAGCATTGGTGTCCATTAGTATGCGTTTCTTGAAACTGGCCACCAGTGATGAACAAAATCTCCTTGGAATATTCTTAAACATCTCACATGTTTGATTAGTTTTTCCCAGTATAGAATAAGATAAAAGCAGCAACTCAAAAGAGAGAGAACTTGCTGTCTACGTGGTCCAAGACTGGCTCATGGTATAATGTTGATCTTCCCATGATACAGGAAAGGGAGAATTATTCCAGGTGTTTAAAGGAAAGGCTGCCCATGATTGGTGTTTGTAGTAGATGAGGGTAGAGGAGGGCAGGAGAATCTGTGGTCTCTTTTCAGCTGTCCCACAGCCCTTTGACATTGTCTCATCTCAATTTCTTTCTCTGTGAATGAAGATATAGTATCCTTAGATCTAAGGTTCATTCATTCACTAATTTTCTTAAAAGCCACAGAGCATGTCCCATGTAGCAGGCCCTCCACCAGGTGTCAAGGTTATAAGGACACAAGAATGAGTAAGATGTAAGGAAGATATGGCTTCCTGTGGGAGCTTCTGCTGACAAGGGACCAGAAAATAGGGGACCCCTGGTGGGTGAAGGGCATGTGAGCCAGATGAAGGGGCCAAGTCATCCTGGAGGAAGCCACAGGGGATCACTTGGGAAAGGGTTGATGGTATGGCCAAGCAGAAATTCTGGGGAGGAAGAGAAATATCTAATGAAGACCTCTTAAGTTATGCTGGTGTGATATAAAAGCTCTCTTTCTTCCAAGGCATCTATAAAACATTAAGTAAAATCAATATTGCTCATTAATGTTTGGTGGGATGGATTCTCTTTGCGAATAAAGAGAAGAAGTGCTGAGCCCTGATGCAGGGTGTGTGTGTGGGGCTAAACAGGCTAGACTCAGGAAAAAAAGAAGCAATATGGAAGTTTAAAAAGGCATCTGTTCATACCTGCACATGTAACTAACTCATTGTGTGTGAGTTTATTATATACATATCTCTGTATGTACAAATGTATACACATGTAAGTATATGGATAGATACCTCTATAAAAAGCATCTTGAGGACCCCCCCCCCAAAAAAGAGGATTAATTAGACCATATATCTCAGTCTAACAACATGATCTAACACATGCTTACTGTGTACTAGGTATTTGCTAGGCATCTTAAATATATAATAATATGTCTTCTTTAATCTTTACATCATTGTCATGAGATAGGTATTGATATTATCACTGTTTTATAGAGGAGGAATCTGAGACTCAGAGAAGTCAGGTTATTTGCTCAAGGACACAAAGTGAGTAACAAGCAGACCTGGGATTTGAACCCAGAAACTTGGATATAGCACCTCAACTCTTGCCCACCCCACTCTATTATGTAAGATATGATATGATTAATTTTTAATATTTTTGTAGGGAATTCGATCTTTCTGGGAGCATGGGGCATTGATTACAGAGCAGTCAAATGTGAGGAACCATGATTTCCTCTTCCCATGGTGGCTTTTTTTAAGTTTTATTTATTTATTTATTTATTTTGCAGTTTTTGGCCAGGTATGGGTTGGAACCTGTCACCTCTGGCATATGGGGCTGGCGCCCTACTCTTTTGAGCCACAGGTGCTGCCCTCCGTGGTGGCTTTAACCACACTGCTCCCTGAATTTGGTTATAGATATTAGACAAGATTTGCTCATTTTTTCCCCTTTCATTCAAAAACTATTTATTGAGTTGACTCTATATGCCAGATTCCATTTGAGGTGTTGGAGAAGGAATAATGAACCAAGTAGGCAAAATCCCAGCTATCAGGGAGCTGGCATTCTAACAGGAAGGATGATAGAAGAGTGAATTGAAGGTTTGGCCAATCATGAAAACTGGTGTAGGGATAAGAGACATAGCAGTGAGCACTCAGAGGACAAAGGGAGCTGCTGTGTCACACTGAGGGGCCAAGGGAACCCTTACTGAAAAGGTGACATTTGAGCAGCGTGACAATAGGAAATACATATTTCATCTTGGTTCTTGTTGTTGACACAGAACTCCAAAAACCCTAAAATTTCCTAAATGACAGGGGTGAGAAAAAATATTTTATTATTCATAACATGCCCCCTTCAGCCACACATGAGTTTTGGCCAATAAGGTGACTCTTTCTGGGTCCCTAGATAGCTTCAGGATGGGGACTCACTGTCACAGGAACCAAGGTGTAACTAGAGGTTTGGAAATTTCAACACCCCCTCCCATCTCTGGGGACCACAGAGGGGATTGAGATCAAGTCAGTCACCAATCACCAATGATGTAATCAATCATGCCTACCTAATGAATCCTCCCTAAAACCCCCAAATGACGGAGTTTGGGAGCTTCCAGGTTGGTGAACACACCTATATGCTGAAAGGCTAGTGTGCTCAAGGTCCAGAAGGGTCATGGAAGCCTCATACCCCTGCTCCTATGCCCCCCCCCCCATGCGTCTATCCCATTTGGCTGTTCTTAAGTTGCATCCTTTATAACAACCTGGTAACAGTACAGAAAGTGCCTTCCTGCATTCTGTGAGTCCTTACAACAAATTATGGAATTTGAGAAGAGGGTCATAGAAACTCTTGACTTGTATTCAAGTTGGACAGAAATGAGAGCCAGTATTTGTGACTGACAGCTGAAAAGTGAGGGGTGGGTTCCTGAGATGGAGCTCTCATCTATAGAGTCTGCGCTAACCCCAGTTAGGGTCAGCATTGAATTAAATTGTAGGACACCCACTCGGTGTCTAGAGAGACCTAGAAAATGGGTCGGTGTGAGGAAAATGCTACACCATTGCTGCCAGAAGGGATGGAAATAAAAGCAGCTCAAGCAGAGCCCTGGACAAAGTGAAGGCACAGGAGGCAGGCATGTGGGAGAAGAACTTTGTAAACAGAGGGACAGTGAGTGGGGAGACCTTGGGGTGCAATTGTGCTAGGCAAGTTTGAGGAGGAGAGGTGTCCCAGTGTGCCTGGAGGGGCACCTTGAACGAGAAATACAGTGGTGAGATGAGAGATGAGAGAATAAGCAGACACGTTGGTGTTTACTATGAGATAAAGAAGCCATGGGAAAGTTCTGGGCAGAAGAATTATGGAATATTTTTTTCTGCCTTATATTAAAAAAAATTACTCTGGATGCTGGATGAAAAACCAACTTTAGAAGGATAAAGGTGGGCACAGGGAAGGAAATACAGTAACTACAGGGTATTACAATAGTCCTGGCAAGATGAGATGCTGGAAAGGTGGTGAAATGCGGTTAGACTACCTTTTGAAGGTAAAAGTGACACAATTTGAGAGTTGTCACATCATAGATGCTATTTAAGCCGTAAAACTGACCAGGATTGAGTCTGGTAGAGAAGAAGAAATGTTCTCATATAGAGACATGAGAAACTCTATTGGTTAGAGGTTGGGGAAGATGGAAGGTACCAACAATGAGATGAGAAGTGGGCAGGGATGGGATGGAAACCAAGAGAGGGGTGTCCTGATAGCCAAGGGGAAAAGGTGTCTAATGGGGGAAGGACCAGCCCCTGTGTGGTTCTGACGGTCAAGTAAGGGCTGAGAACTGACCGTTGGATTAAGCAACATGGACGTCACTGGTGACCTTGACAGGTACTACCTTGTATGGTGGAGAGGATGAAAGCCTGGTTGGAGTGGGGTAAGAGAAAACACCTGGGTGTGCTTTCACAAGGCCATCACCAACATGGAAATGGAATCAGCTTTCACGCTCCTCTGAGGCTTGAGTCTTGTCCTTACAAAACCAAACCTCAAAGGCCCACGGCTTCAGAACAGCAGATAAGAAAGTAAAACCTTTGAACTTGGGAATAGTATTAAAATTATCATCCAGGCCTTGAGACGCTGGAGTCCCAGATCTTGCTCCAGAAAGTAAAATGGAGCCGTTTCTGGGTTTATTCTGGTCCTCTGCCTGAGACTATGGCTAAAGAGTCCCTTTTATGTATTTACCCAAGGAACATATCCCCACAGTCGCCCTTTCCAACAAATCATGGCGTACTTAAAAGTTTCTACTCGTTGCAAAAACAAATCCGGTTGCTTCTGATCAAAATTTCTTCTTCATGGTTCATAGTTCCCTTCATTTGTTGTTTAACATTCTCTGAACAACCGGTGTGGTGCTTTGGCACTGGGCACAGAGGCTGGAGACCTGCTCCATCAGTACGCCCTGTGCAAAATTAGTCATATCATTACACTCCTGTGCACCTCAGGAGTTACGTCTAATTTGACCAAGTGACTTTTAAATTCCTTTCTAAAGCTCACATTCTCCTATCCTTTCTAAAACATAAAGTTTGCCCAGTTTGCAATTGATCTCAGCCTGCCTTCTTTATGCTCACGGATCTCTCCTTGAAAGAAAAAAAAAGAATTATTTTGTGACCATCTTCTGTTAGTTCGAGGGCTTTTAAATTGTGAATAATAAAACTCAATCTTGATGTCTCAAAAATTCAGGATTGTGGGGTGGTGGGTTCAAACCCAGCCTCGGCTGAACTGCACCAAAAAAATATCCGGGCGTTGTGGCAGGCGCCTGTACTCCCAGCTACTCTGAAGGCTGAGGCAAGAGAATTGCCTAAGCCCAAGAGCTGGAGGTTGCCGTGAGCTGTGATGCCACTGCACTCTACCGAGGGTGACAAAGTGAAATTCTGTCTCTAAAAAAAAAACTCAGGACTGTGAAATAAGCCAGGAACAGGAAGTTAAATACTGCATGTTCTCACTTAGGTGGAAGCTAAAAAAAGTTGATCTCCTAGAAGTAAAAGGTGGACTGGAGGACGCTAAAGGCTTGGATAGGTTAAGGGAAAGGGAGGGAAGAAGGAGAGGTCTGTTAAAGGAAACGGAATTTCCCATTGGACAGCAGGAGTAAGTTCTAGTGTGCCATAGCACCGTGGGATGACTGTAGTAATAATATCGTGTAGTTTCAGTAGCTGGGAGGAAGGTATTTGCACATTCACAAAGCAGAGAAATGATCAATGGCTGAGATAATGCACATGTTAATTACCCCGATCTGATCGCTATACATTATATATATTGAAACATTCTTCTATAACCCATAAATATGTAAACGTATTATGTGTCAATTTAAAAATAAAACTGAAAACAAAAACAAAAAAACACACTCATGACTGACAGAGACCTGGATTCCTGGCCCCCTGGGAACCTGAGAGCTGTCACCGTCGTCGTCGGGTGCTCTGGAACAGCTGCTCCCTCCGGGTTGTCAGTGAAGTCCCAGACGTCCGTGGCTGGTTTTGCACCTGTGTCAAGGTCGTGCACCTCTTTAAGCTTTGGCTTCTCAACTGAAAGGAGATCGTGTTGTGCAACTTGCCCGAGTGTGGCGACTGTTACCTCCCTAGCCACTGACCTGGTAAACTATTTGTAGGTATCTGGTAATGTCCACTCAGTACTGATTTTGATATGCAAAACTAGCCAGAGAGGGTCTCTTCACTCCGGACTTTATAGAAACCACAAAGAAGCTACATATAGAGCACACGCACTGTCAAGAATGAAAGTCCTACTAAAATCGTGTCCAGCTCTGCGTACTACTCAGCAGGCTTGGAAATCAACTCCTGATTTCCCCTCTCTGTGACCCCCTGATCGGAAGGGGCCTTTCTGTGCTGGGTAGTCTGAGTCTCTCCCCCAGATGCTGCTGTTCCCCACCAATATGTGCTCTGGGGCTGGTCATGTCCCCTGGTAGCGACTACTTCCTCTTAGAGCTGGAGGCTGTAAAGTCCCAGCCTTTGCTCAGGCAGATGTTGTCAAGGCCTGAGGTCTCAATGTCATTCTGTTACACAGGCTCAACTCCTTCACTGAAGTCTGCAGACTTCTGGGCGATCGCCGGCTCTCTTTTTTCATGCCCTTTCTCTGGTGTGCCTAGAGAGGATCTTAGGTATGCCACACATTTTTTAAAGATCATTAATTAAATTATTTTCAAAAGAAGTTCAAAGCACAGTAAGTATATTCTTTTCTTGATTTTTTTGAGACAGAGTCTCAAGCTGTCACCCTGGGTAGAGTGCTGTGGCATCACAGCTCACAACAACCTCAAACTCTTGGACTTAAATGATTCTTTTGCCTCAGCCTCCCAAGTAGCTGGGACTACAGGCAACTGCCAAGGCCCAGCTATTTTTTGTTGCAGTTGTTGTTGTTGCTTAGCGGGTCTGCGCCAGGTTCAAACCCATCAGCCTTGGTGTATGTGGCCGGTACCCTACCCACTGAGCTACAGGTACTGCCCATATATTCTTTTTTTTCTTTTTAACTCTTTTTTTTAATCAACATATTTTAAGTGTATTATGGACGTTTAGCTGGAGGTTCAGCGTGCCTGGCATAAAAAAGGTTGAAACCCTGCCTACACTCTGCATTCCATGTTCTCTGTTGCTTCTCAGAGGAAGAGGCATTTTAAATTTCTTCTGGGCGGAGGTTGGCTCCCTCGCTCCCTCGTGGGGGTTCCTGCAATGAGTAGAAAGAACGGTATGTGCGGCATCCTATGTGACGTCATTCCTCATCCTGTGCTGGCTGGACTCAGCCTGCTGACTGCATTCCTGTGGTCTCTTCCCCTGCAACGTGAGCCCCTTAAGGAGGAATCGTGCCATTCACCTCTGCAGGTGTGATGGCCAGGTCAGGGCTTGGTCCACAAGAGGGGCACGGGCATTGGCTTGCAGTGAACAGTGGCTTTGAATCCACCATCCTCACCATAGAGCATAGGACAGGGTTTCACTCTCAGGGCAGGCCAGGCTCTGGAACATTCCAGAGAAAGCCAAAGTTTCCCAAAGCTTCTTTTCAGACTAAATTGGAATTTCCACTCTGAAAACAGTGGTTCCCAATCCTGGTCCACAGACCTACATGGGTCAATGATATAAAACAATAATGGACAATGTAGTGATTTTTAAAAATAAAACTAAATTTATGTTTTTAATCTGACTTTATGGCTCTCCTGAACTTATTTCGTATCTAACTGCACAGAAATAATTTTTTTTTTAAATTATGTTGAAGACAAATGGCAGATTTCTTTTTAATGCCCCTATTAGGGGAAAATATTGTCACTTTCCATTGCCTCCTAGGTTAGTTTAGTTTTGACATTTTTCTGCCCCATGTAATCTTTCTGAGGAACGTTGTTATAACAGTCATTTAATGAGACATGGGCAATTCCGAGAATCTGGACTAAAGTTTTAGACCTTTTTTCCAGAGAAACCTATGTACGTACATATAAATTTTTACAGGTAATTTGGTAAGGTTCCCAGGCCCCTTTAAGACCAGCCATGGCATTTTTAAAGGTCCACAAACCCAGCTTAGGAATTCCTGCATCAGAGGAATCAGGAGACTTATTGCAAGACAACACATTTTTCATTCATTTGCTTATTAATGACATACTGAATATAAAAAGTGTTTTTCCATTATTACCTTTTAGGACCAATAAAAGCGCTGGGAACCTAGGCTAGAAATTTGAATAGATATTTTTCAAATGCAAATGGCACTCTGTGTGAGGCAGCCATGCCCAGCATTTGTGGCAGCACTGGGCAGGCACGGGGGCGCAGGAACTCTTCCCCTCGGCGTGTTTTGCTGAGCATATGCTGTGACCCATCATCCCCGACAGGGCTCTGCATCGCCCCAGCTGTCTGGGGGATGCGTTCTGAAGGCATCTCTGCCATCTGTTAGTGTTTCCTGTTCTCAAGGGCGCTTTGATGCGGTGAGGAGATGTGACATGACATTTGGAATCTGGGCCCACGTGTCACAGTGCCGAGGGCAGGGACAGCCCTGGGTTGCCTGACTGTGGTCCGCTGTGTAGGGATGAACGTGTCAATCAAATGCATCTGGCCAGGCAGTCCTACTGGCAGCTGGGCAGCATAAATGTACCGGGAAGGAAGGGGGGCAATGAAAGGTCTTAGAGACCTTCAGAAGAGGACAGTGCCCCTCGCTGCTCATCTTCCTCTGGGAAAGCCTTGGGGTAGAAGTGGAGCCTGCAGCTGGAGCACTAAATTGCCAGCAATCATAAGATCTCTGAACTGGAAAGATCATCAAATCCAGAATTTCTCAAACTTCGGCTATTCAAGCCCCATAGTCATGATTTTTTGCTATCTGGATGCTGACTGATAATTTATCTTGTATTTTCTTTAAGTACTTGCTGTGAATACAATTTGGTTCAACTACTGAAAACTAAGGAATCTTTTGAAATTCCAGTTTGGCATCCTGGCCCTCAGAGGGCTCTGACCCTGGAGACTGCTAGTTTATTGCCAAAATGCAGAATCAGTTAGGGCTAGGGCCTTGTTCAAGGTGTTAACTCAAGCTTCCTCTTGGATATACTGGAAACACCAATGGCACTTGGTGTGCTTAATATAGGTTAATGCCGTATCCATCAATTTAGTGAGTGTCATCCAAAATGATTTTGTTTATTACTGGAGGGATGTTGTCTCCCACTGTGGAGCCCTTGGATCTGATCAAACTCCTTATTTGAGAAGTGAGGAAGCCTCGAGAATGGGAAATATTTGTCCAAAGTAACTGCGATCCTGTATCCCATCTAACATGTAGGACTTTGCCAAGTAATCCTGCAGTTTCTCCTACTGGAGACAGATCACAGGAGTCTGCACGCTGACTTTGTGATCTGCCTTATGACTTGTTTGGCCAATGGGATGCTGGCAGACATGTGCAGGCAGAGTCCTCGGATTGGTTTGCTTTCTTGCACTTTGCCATCACCGTCGGAAGGATGTGCCATGGCCAGCCTATTAGCTATGGAGAACGAGAGACATGTCAAACAGACCTGGATCCAGGCTGCAAAAGGATGCATCATTGTACCCGGCTTCTAACTCCCCTTTGTGGTATGGTATGCGGAGCGTGTGTGTGTGTGTGTGTTTGAGAAAGACAGAGACAGAAGTTGAAAAGAGAAAGAGATGTGAGTAGAAAAATAAAGAAGGGAGGAGAGGAAGAAAGACAAAGGGGAAGAGAAAATCCCTGTCCTTAAAGGACTGGGCCATGTCTCATTCCCAAAGGTTAGCACAGGCTCTTAAAATGATGGTGGTGAATAAATGTTTTACCTCATGCTCGATGGCTTTCTAAATTCAAGAAGTATTTACCAAGAACTCTGTTATAGACATGATACTGTATTAAATATAATTAAGAATACAAAATAAGTCACTTCAGGGCTCTAGGACATTACCATAATTTGGGTGACAAGGCCACGCCAGTGTGATGTGACTAAGCAACAATTGAACACTGTATTGTCTATAGGTGTAAGATCATATTGTCTACAAACAAGGATAATTTTACTCCTTTATTCCAATTTAGATGCTCTTTATTTCTTTCTCTTGTCTGATGCTGTAGTTGGAAATTCCAATGCTATCTTGAATAACTGAGGTAAAAGTGAGCATCCCTGTCTTGTTTCAGAACTTAGAGGGAAAACTTTGAGGTTTCTCCATTTAGTATGATACTGGCTGTGGTCTATCATTTATGGCTTTTAACACATTAAGGTTAAGCTCCTCCTATACCCATTTTTTTTGAGAGTTTTTATCATGAAAGGATGTCGAAATCTATTGAATGCTTTTTCAGCATCAATTGAAATGATCATTTTTATTTTTCCTTTGTTCTGTTGGTATGGTGTATTATATTGATTGATTTGTGTATGTTGAACCATCCTTGCATCCCTGAGATGAATCCCATTTAATCATGATAAATAATCTTTTCAATGTGTTCAATTTCCTAGTATTTTGTTGAGTATTTTTGAATCTATGTTCACCAGAGATGTTGGCCTGTATCTTATCTTTTCTTTTCTTGTGACTTTGGTTTTGATATCTGAGTGAGACAGGCCTCATAGAATGAGTTTGGGATGATCTCTTTCTCCTTGAGTTTTTTGAAATAGTTTAAGTGGGATTGGTATTAGTTTTTCTTTGAAAACTTGATAGAATTCAGCAGCGAAGTCACTAGGTCCTGGGCTTTTCTTTAATGGGTGGAAAACTTTTTATTACTGCTTCTATCTCATTACTTGTTATTGGCTTATTCACATTTTGGATTTCCTCCTGACTCAATCTTAGTAGGTTATATACATATATGTCTAGGAATTTTCCATTATCCATTTCTTCTAGGTTTTCTAACTTACTGGCATATAGTTGTTCATGGTAGTTTCTAGTGAGCATTTGGATCTCTGCAGTTAGTTGTAATGTCTCTGTTCTCATCTTTTACTTTATTTATTTAGGTCTTCTCTCTGTTTTTATTGATATGGCTATAGACATATCAATTCTGTTTGTCTTTTAAAAAAACAATTTTTAATGTTGTTTCCCTTTTTGTTTCAATTTCATTTATTTTTGCTCTGATCTTTATTATTCCCTTTCTGCTACTAATGTTGGAATTGGTTTGCTCTTATTTTGCTAGTTCTTTCAGACTTGATAAAAAGCTGCTAGAACTGACAAACAAATTCAGGAAAGTTGAAAGATACAAAATCAACATACAAAAATCAGTAGCATTTCTATATGCCAATGGTAAACATTCTGAACAAGAAACCAAGAAAGTAACCCAACTTATAATGGCTAAAAATAAAATAAAATACCTAGGAGTAAACCTAACTAAAGAAGTAAAAGATGTCTATAATGAAAACTATAAAATAGTGGTGACAAAATTGAAGAAGACACCAAAAAAAGGGAAAGATTTTCCATGCTCATGGATTAAAATGCCTGTACTAGCCAAAGCAATCTTCAGATTCAATTCATTCTCCATCAAAATAACAGCAATATTCTTCACAAAAAGAGAAAAAAATAATTCTAAAATGTATATGGAGCCACCAAAGACCTAAAATTGCCAAAGTCACCCTAAGTAAAAAAGAAAACTTAAAGGATCACATTACCTGACTTCAATTATATGACAGAGTTATAATAACCAAAACAACATGGTACTAGAATAAAAAAAGACATATAGACCAATGGAACAGAAAAGATAACCCAGAAATAAATCCACACATATGTAGTGAACTTATCTTTGACAAAGAAACAAGAACATTCAGTGGAAGAAAGGATAATCCGTTCAATAAATGTTTCTGGGAAAACTGGATATCTATATGCAAAAGATTGAAACTAGATCTTATCTCTTGCCATATACATAAATGAAATTAAAATGGATTAAAGACTTAAAACTAATACCTAATATTATGAGACTACTAAAAGAGAGCATTGGGAAATGCATTAGGACATTGGTTTGGGCAAGGACCTCTTGAGTACTATCTCCAAAGCACAGGCAACCAATACAAAATTAGACAAATGGGATCACTTCAGGCTAAAAGGCTTCTGCACCAAAGGAAACAATCAATAAAGTGAAGAGACAACCCACAGAATGGGAGAAAATATTTTCAAATTATCCATCTGACAAGGGAATAGTAATAAGAATATAAAGAATATATAACTCAATAGGGAAAAAAATCAAATAATCCAATGAAAAAATGGACAAAGTATCTGAACAATATTTCTCAAAAGAAGGAATACAAATGGCCAACAGGCATATGAAAAAATGCTCAATATCATGAGTCATCAGAGAAATAGAAATCAAAACTACAATGATATATCATCCTACTCCAGTTAAAATGATGTTTATCAAAAAAGACAGACAATACTGATCGCTGGCAAGGATGTGGAAAAATGGGAACCTTCACGCACTATTGAGGGGAAAATAAATTAGTGCAACCACTATGGAGAACATATGGAGGTTCTTCAGAAAACTAAAAATATAACTGCTATATGACCCAGCATTCCACTGCTAGGTGTGTATCCAAGGAGAGAAAATCAGTATATTAGAAATCTATCTGCACTTCCGTGTTAATTAGAGCACTGTTCACAAAAGCCAAGATTTGGAATCAATCTTAGTTCCCTTCCGTGGGTGAATGGATAAGGAAATTATAATACATACACACAATGGAATATTGTATAACCACTCAAAAGAATGACATCCTGCCATTTGCAATGACACAGACGGAACTGGAGAACATTGTGTTAAGTGAAATTAGCCAAGCATAGAAAGACAAATCTCTCACGTGCTCACTCATATGTGAGAGCTAAATATTAAGAACAATAGATCTCACGGAGACGGGGAATAGAATGATGGTGACCAGAGGCTGGGAAGGGTGGCAGGGACGAAGGATAAAGTGGGGATGGTTACAGGGTGTGGAAATATAGTCTGATGCCAAATAAACAATATTTGATAACACAACAGAGTGACTGTAATGAACAACTTAGGTATACTTTAAAATAACTGAACGAATGGAACTGAGATATTGCTAACACACACACACACAAATAACAGAGGCCTTAGGTGATGTATACCCAGATTGCCCTGATTTGATTAGTTCAAATTGTATGCCAGTAGCAAAATATCACATGTACCCTATAAGGAAATACCACTATTATGTACCGATAATAATTAAAAATATGAAACTGAAGCCTGTATTGTCTGTGTATAAGTCACAAGCACAGTGTCCCTCAAATCTGACAGAATTCTTTCTCCCAAAGCCCCATGGCATTGCTCCCTCAGCCTAGGCTGCAATCCTTCAGCACCCCATGGAGAGTTTGAGTTCTCCACAAATATAAGCTTCTTTTCTTCCTTCCTATCCTCTTCTTTTACCTACAGATGTTTCTATCCCTGCCCTTTTTTGTTATGCTGTCCTCTGTCATTCTCCAGTCTGCAGAGGCACTTGTGTGCATCTATTTCAATGCGTCATCTTCCCCCCAGTTGTTCAGAAACCCAGAAACCCTCCTTCATGTCCCCTTCTCTGTGATTACATCATGTGGAATCTTGTCCATAATTTACAAGCTGAGTCCTCTTTGTTCTGTCTCCTCCACCACCACCAGGATCAATGTCCCTGTTGTGTCTCACCTATTCTAGCTCCTAACTGGTTTCTTGGCATCACCTTTGCCTGGTCTATTTCCCAAAGAGTAGTTAGAATAATCTTGTAAAATGCTAATCCGGTCATTTAACTCCTCTGCTGAAAACCACCTCAGTGTTGTCCATCACAATTGGGGAAAACAGAAGAAAGTATTTCTGTGGCTTTGTCTTCATGATGTGAGCATGGCTATGTAGGTCTACTTTGCAGATGAAACTGAGGAGATTCCATGGCAAGTAAGGGGAGCAACTTACTCCCCTTGGCTATCATTCTTCCTGCCAAAATAATAATAATCAACATCATAATTACAATTTATTGAACGTATACTCTAATATTCACATAATTAAACTCTTCACCCATATTTATCCATATTTTAATCTTCTCAACAAATATATGAGCTAGGTACTATTATAATCCCAGTTTTGCGAATGAGGAAACTGAGGCACACTTCCTCAAGGCTACACAGTTCAGAATCCAGGCAGCATGGCCCCCTTTAACACTATTAGGCCACACAATGACACATGGAGTGGAAAGGAAAGGAATGGAGTGGAGTGGAGTGGGATGGAATGGAGTGGAGTGGAATGGAATGGAGTGGAGTGGAGTGAGATGGAATGGAGTGGAGTGGAATTGAATGGAGTGGAGTGGAGTAGGATGGAATGGAGTGGAGTGGAATGGAATGGAGTGGAGTGGAGTGAGATGGAATGGAGTGGAGTGGAATGGAATGGAGTGGAGTGGAGTAGGATGGAATGGAGTGGAGTGGAATGGAGTGGAGTAGAGTGGGATGGAATGCAGTGGAGTAGAATGGAGTGGAGTGGAGTGGAGTGGGATGGGATAGAGTGGAGTGAAGTGGGATGGGATGGGGTGGAATGGAGTGGGATGGGATGGGATGGAGTGGAGTGGAGTGGGATGGGATGGAGTGCGGTGGAGTGGAGTGGAGTGGGATGGGATGGGATGGAGTGGAGTGGAGTGGGGTAGAGTGGAGTGGAGTAGAGTGGAGTGGGATGGGATGGGATGGAATGGAATGAGGTGGGTGGAGTGGAGTGGAATGGGATGGGATGGAATGGAATGAATACAGATGATCAACCTGCCATCTGCTTCTCCATAACCAGCATTTTCCTGGCAAGGTGTCAGGCTAATTGTCTAAGATAGCATCACTTCTTCCTCCAAAGAGATAGAGGAACATAATAGCAACAACACCAATTAGGAATCAACCGTTTAAAATTGAGAATGTCTCTGAAGGACTTAGATGATCTTCTTCCAAAGAGGTAATTACAGGAACTCAGGGAGGATGGGAGGCATTTCACAGAAAATGGAATATGAGCAGTCCTCATAGAAATGTCAAAAGGATAATGTGTTTTGCAAATGTTTATTGCAAACAGACAAAAGTAGGTTGAATTACTCATCACAGCCTACACATTTCTTTCTTTGTTGGGTGGAAAATACTCAGGTGTTTTGTTTTTCAAAAAGAAAAAAAAAAAAAAGCTATTTCCCAAGATGGCACAGAAGTATTTTAAACTTTGAAATTTTGATTGTGAATTTCTATGGCCTGTTAAAAAATGCCGAGGTGGCCTTGAAGTATGACAAAGGATGACAAAAGCTGATGAATATGATAAATCTCCTGGACTGGATACCCAATCTGTCCTTTGCTCCCTCTGTCCTCTTTCTGAACAGCTCATCTGCAATTCTGGACACTTTGAATCCAGAATCAGTATTCAGCATAGCTCCCTACATGGTTATATAAAAATAATAATGATCTTTCTCAGCTGTTGTGCCTACAGGAGAGAGTTTCTTAACTCCACCGTGACTTTCTCTCCCCCCTCAGTCAGGTTGTTTGGGGTGGCAACGCACATCATGAGTTTGAGAGGAAACTGAGTTTTGAATCTTAATAATGGTGTGGTTTTGTACAAGTTTCTATCCTCATTGAGTCTCAGTCTCTTCTGGAATCCAGTGAGCACCATGATCCCTGCATCCCACGGCAGTTGTGATTGCTAAGTGAGATGTGATAGGACTACCCAGTGCCCAGTAATTCATAACTACCACAGTTTAGTCCCGTATCGTGTGTCAGGCACCTCACTTTCCCATCTTTGCACTCCATTTAATTTAACCCCATAAAGTAGGAATCATTATCTCCATTTTTCAGGTAAAGAAACTGAGGCTCAGAGGGGTAAAATAACTTGCCTGTCATGGGCTGAATTGTGCACCTCCTCAAAAGTCCTAATCTTCAAAGCGTAGCCTTGTTGGGAAATGAGGTCTTTGCGGAAATAGTGAAGTTGGAGTGAGGTCACTGGGGTGGGCCCTAATCCAGTGTGGCCCATGTTCTTTTCAAAAGGGAAAATTCAGACACAGAGACAGACTTGCACAACAGGAAGAGCATGTGAAGCCACCCTGGGAAAAGACAGCCAGGTGTGACTGAGTGACACGTCTATTGGACCAGCCAAGGAACCCTGAGGATTGCTGGCCAACGCCAGAAGCTAGAAATAGCAGGGGAGTATTTTCCCTGAGAGCCTTCAGAGGGAAGATGGTCCTGCTGACGGACTTCTAGCCTACAAAACTGTGAGATAGTAACTGTTGTTTTCAGCCATGCGATTTTCGGTACTTAGTTGTAGCAGCCCTAGAAAACTCACACACTGCCTACAGTCACACTGTCAGCGGGTAGTAACACCAGGACTTAGTGCCTGGTCCTTCTGACTAGGTTAACCTCCACCACTGCCGCTCGAAGTATCATCCCTGGACCAGAAACATTGGCCTCAGTTGGAAGCTTGCTAGAAAGATAGAAACCCAGGCCCCACTCCAAATCTAGAGCATCAGAATCTGTTTTGTTAAGAAGACCCCCAGGGAATTCTCATGCCCTTTAGAGTGTGAGAAGCACTGCTCTACAGAGCCTTCCAGGGCTGATCTGCGAATTTGAATACCCTGATCTTCTTCACATTCCCATTCTTGTGCTATTGCAACATATATCTAGTGGGTCCCTCTGTTTCCAGTATATATTCCTTCTGATCTATTTTCCTTTCTGTTCAGCATCCTTCCTTAAAGTCCCAAGGCTTATTTTATCCCTTATACATGGTAGAGAAACTGAGGTATAGCAAAAAAAGATGGCAGGCTTTGATCCCTAGTGAACTTGTTTTAAAATCTTGCTTCATCACTCACTAAGTATGAGACAGGGCAAGTCACCCATCTTTTTTTTTTTTTTTGAGACAGGGTCTCACTTTGTCACCCTCCATAGAGTGCCATGGTGTCACAGCTCACAGCAACCTCAAACTCTTAGGCTCAAGTGATTCTCTTGCCTCAGCCTCACAAGTAGCTGGGACTATAGGTGCCCACCACAATGCTGGGCTATTTTTAGAGATAGGGGTCCTGCTCTTGCTCAGGCTGGTCTCGAACTCATGAGCTCAGGCAACCCACCTGTCTCAGCCTCACAGAGTGCTGGGATTACAGGCACACTTGTCCTTTTTAAACTTTAACGTTTTTACATATTACTATTATACTAGTAGATGCCACTGTTTATCATTTGCCTGGATTACTGATGCGACCTCACAAGTAGACTTCCTGCCTCCCCACTCTGGTCTCAACTTATTCTCCTCATTGTAAGAACAAGTCTCCTTAATTGTAAAAGCGAATCTGATTGTGTCATTTCCCTGATGAAAACTTCCCAGCGACTCCCCTGCCCTGAAAGCCTGAATCCCGGAAGCTGGAGCACCATCCCCGGTACAATCCGCCCTTGCCGATTTTTCCCATCTCTCATCTCTTGCACTCTGCACCCCAACTTTCTTACTAGGCACATATATGAGCCATTCCGTTCTCTCTCAAGTTACCAAGCACCCCATTCCGGACCCTTCCCTGTATGATATGTCTTTCTGCCCCACACCCTTACATCTTCAGTGTGACTTTGATGCTTTTCTTTATCATGCTATTAATCAAACGTTGAGCTGTCTCTGTGCCCCACTGTAGCCCACGAGAATGAGGGCAAGAGCAGGACTACAGTGATGAGCGCATCCCAGCATCTGGCCAGGGCTGGTGTGCAGCCCGCCCTCAATCCTCAACACATTTGCTGAAAAGATAAGAGAAAACGGGAGATGACCCAGTTTCCAGGCAAGCATTGTGCATGCTCCTTAAGAAATGTTCATTTCTGAAAACCCCACTGCCATTTTACAGGTTAGGGACCAGTTGCAAGTGAGTACAGGAGAGACCAGTGGGTTCTTTCTGAAGCTGCTGTGTTCTTTTCCATGTGACACAGCCTCTTAGCCCCTACTTAGCTAAGCAAATCTGAAGTATCTACTCTTAATTGCTTCAAGTAAGACCTGTGTGATCTAATCACTAATAGGATGCTTGCAATGAAGAAAGAAAAAAAGGCTAATGAATGGAGTCCAGCACCTCCGATATTAAGGATCTTTGGGTCTTTGGAATTGAACTGGCTTTAAAATTCCCCAAGATGCATAAACCCTAAATCCAAACCTAATAACTAGGAGGCGTTCTGCCTGGGACAACGAGCACGCAGGTGATCCACAAATCCTTGGGAACCTGGCAGCCCTGTATGTTGTCAGTAGCAAAATATGCTGAAAATTTAAAGTTTAACTTTCAGAAATACAAAATGAAGCTCGTGAGTCATCTGGCGAAAGGGCAAAAGAGTAACAAAAGTGGTTGACGTTTGGAAAAACAGAAAAGTTTATTCATACGGGATGGAGTAATTTTGGCCTTGAACATTCCATGTGTTCAATAAATTCTTGTTAAATGAATTTCCCCTGTCAGATATTTACAGAAAAAAAAATATGTGTGTGTGTGTATTCTATCTATCTAGCTATACCTTAATATAAAGGGTGGCCACAAAGTTTGTGTGTAATTTAAAATAGTGGTCTATTTAAATTGCACACAAGCTTTATGACCAACCAGTGTGTGTGTATGCATGGTGTGCACATGCCTGTGTGTGTATATATATACACACACATAAATCTTTATAGAAAAGCATAAAAGAAAACCTGAATCAAAGGAGACTATCATACCTGGTACATGGATAAGAATACTCTGTGTCATAAAAATGCCACTTTCCTCCAAGTTAATCTAAGATTCAAAGCTATTGCAATCAAAATCTCAACAAGGCTTTTCAGAGAAATGGACAAGCTGAGCCCAAAATTTATGCGGAAGAATAAAGGTCCAAGAATAGCCAAAGACTTCTGAAAGAGGAGTAGATGAGAAAGAAAGCAAGCTGATTTATGCTACGAGGTGCCGAAATTCATTCTGAAATTGCAGGTAATTTGGGGGAAATCATTTTTGTTTCATCCATTTACTTGTTTACTTCTTTTGCAAACTGGGCGTTCAGGAAACTGAGTTTTGGCAAACTTGTCTAGAGTCACGGTCACTGAGGGACTGATTCTGATGAAGGGTGAGGCCATGCAGTGTGAACTTGCCATCCTGGAACTCAGCTTTTACCTGCGAACTTGAGCCCTGAAGCCCAGAGCACCAGGGCTGAGCCCCAGCTCTGTCTTCATGCCCTGAGACCCTCAGGGTGGTGGCTGAACTTCTCTGAGTGTCAATGTTTTCATCTGTAAAATTCAATTCCATAAAACATGAATGGAAAAATCCATCCTTGAGTTGTATTTGGCTGCTTTTAAAATCTATTTTTTCAAAGTAGAAGTGCAGTCCTGGAAAGTAAGAGTCACAGACTCAAATGCCCGCAGGAGCCAGGCAGGTCATGCCCATGTGTGGTTGCCACACACAGGATGACAGGGAGGGGGTGACGACAAACTGAGGGAGCATGAAACAGGGCTGTGGCTGAATCAGCCCCCCATCCTCGGTTGGCAATTTCAGGGCAGGGGCAAAGAACCTGTATGGAAGTCAGCAGAAGGTCAGAGAGGAGCCCCATTCTACCTCGGCCTTACACCGTGGTGTGATCCGGGGTCACATTCTACCTTGGCCTTACACCTGCAGAGGCACCTTACTCATGACCCGGGGCAGGTTATTTCATTCTCTGGTCTTTGTTTTTCAACCTTTGTAATGGAAAGATCAGATTCTCTAAGGGCGTCTGTAGCTCTATTCTTAGGGTGACCAGATTTTAACATTGGTAATGAGGGACAACATGGGGGTGGGCAGGGGATGGGGCAGGGCAGGGCCTGACAACAATGCAAACTTTGATAAGCAGTTCTCGATAATCACTTCACAACAATTATTTGTTATTATTACATTTTAACAATATAAAATTAACAAAAATAATATAAAACTCATATCCTGGCGAAATAGCCACATGGCAGCCCAAAACTCTATATTCCCTTCCTGTTCTTCTCTCCGTTCGTGCATTCTTCCCAAAAATTGGGACTTTTTTAAAACACCGCAGGATGCGGGACAAATTGTTCAAAAGCGGGACGTCTGGTCACCCTGTCTATGGTTCTAAAATACCTTTTTGTAACTCTAATTTGTGGAGGCCCTTGTCAGTTTACTCCTAGAATTATAAGACTCTGTCATTTACTAACACGCCACTGTCCCAGAGAGTCACTGCACTCCACTAAAATATGAAATGGAAGAGTAATTCTATCTTCTTCACAGAGTCCAGGTAATAGGTGATAATTAGCTATAAAATGTTTTGTGAATAACTGAACGATGGGAATGGATACAGATGAACCAAATCGAAAGGGGATAGATAAACAATCCACTATGTCACAAACACCTCATGCCTATGTTATTTCAAAAATCCTTTTTCTTGGGTTGTAATCCCTGCTATTCTCATTTTACAGACAAGAAAACATAGTTCAATAGTTTCCCCAAGAGGCCAGAGAGCTGCTAATTAGTGGCCAGGCACTGGAATCTTTTCCTCCCAGTGTGAAGGCCCAGGCCCTTGTTTCCTCAG
Source organism: Galagoides demidoff (assembly GCA_963574575.1). NCBI lineage: Eukaryota > Metazoa > Chordata > Mammalia > Primates > Galagidae > Galagoides > Galagoides demidoff. The sequence goes on along the minus strand of CAUYQV010187289.1, from coordinate 18,570 downwards.
CTGGGCCAGCCAAGTTCCTTGCTAAGAGCCTGCAGTTCTCACCAAGTCCAGGGTCTTGTTCAGAGAGATTCACTGTGGTCAAGGGCAGCAGGCATGTTCTCACACACCCATGAGGCAGGGCTGAGATTCCTATAGATGAGACAGCCACGGTGTTTGCATGAAGAGAGATTGCGAACTTTCTCTGCACCTGCCGCTCGACACGTCAGGTTGAGGGTGAGCATCCCAAGACCTACAGGTCCTGGACGTAGATGGGAGAAGAGCAGAGACCCCAGGTGAGCTCATTCCTGACTCAAGCAGAGCGATAGCCGCTGAAAGGGATCACCTCTCATTCTCTTTATGAAACCGACATGCTGTTCCAGCCCAAGGGAACACGGGTCAGCAACTACATGAATTACCCTTTTGCTTGTAATCCAGTTGCAGTGGTGAAATATTATGTTGCCTAGGGCAGGACTATTCCTGGCACATAGTTGTTTAAATTACCAAGGTTCTTGTTTGGAAGGAAGGAAGATTTATTGAATGCCCACCAAGTGTCAAGCACGAGGCCACTCACTTCGCATTGATGACTCTATTTAACCCTTACAGCAACTGTATGCATTAGATTCTTTCACTTTTTTTTAATCAGATATTAAAAAGAGAAGCTCCAGCAGGATAAATAAACGTACAGAAGCCACGGTTTTATAAGTGCTAGAGCCTTGAATTGGAATCCCTAATTCTCCAACTCCAAAATCTTTTTTTTCCATAACACCAGTCTGCTCATCAGTCTGCCACAGATGACAAATAGGCCTATAAAATCAAAATGGGCCTTCATTTATTAATGATCTGTAATGGAAGAAGACTTCTAGCCCAGCCAATAGAAAGCTTATTTGTCTTGTAAACAGAGAATAATTCATTGCTTTGCTGATGCTTCATCCCAGCTAATACCAGACCATCCCAGGTCTGCCTTTAATCTGTTATATAGCATGAAAGCAAGGATGTCCCTGCGTGCCACGTCTTCAAATACCCATCAGGGACCTGCGGGAATGGTGTCTCCTTTGTCCCAACATCAAAACCTGCCTTCTGTCTTCCAAGGTGTGTGCATGTGTTGAAAAATAGAAATAAGGACAGAGACTCAGCCCCTTGGGTTGCCCACTTGTCCCATTAGACAAGAAAATGAAAGTGAGGATAACTTGAATAAAAATAGACTCCCCACTTGGAAGTCTGAAATGGACAGTGTTTACCAGAAGCTGTAGGAACGGGGGACTCGGGCTTCCCTTTGATTGTGGGTTGAAGCCGTGCCTGGACTCTGAGACTCTCCCTTTCTGAGCGATTGCTACTGCGGGGGGAATTGGCAGTGTGACCAGGCCCAGGCGAGGGATAAAATGATTAGGTCCAAGACTGTGCTGCGAAGCTCCTTCCTCTGAGATTTAGAAACCATCTCTCTTTCAGTCTCTTAATGTTTCCTGAACACCGTGAATTGCTCCAGGGGGTTTTGCGGCCAGAACTGATCGCATTCAATTCTCCAGGGAGGAAATAAGCAGGTTTGTCTTATTTATTTATTTATTAAGTCAAGAACAAAAATGGAAAGGAAGGTCCCGTTATCTTTATGGCGCTAGCTGAGAAAGGTTCAGAAGCCCGAGTGTGCCCAGCCCTCAGCCCCAATCGCCTTTCCACTGGACCTCCCTGGCCCTGCCCTGATGGCGGCCACCACCTGCCTGTCAGGTTCCTCCTCTTCGCTGTGTCCCAAGCTTCTCTCCCCACCCCCCACCCCACCCCACCCCCACTTCCCTCTCTTTTACTCCTGTCTCTTCCTCAATCACCCTAACTTTTTGGGATAGATTTTAAGCCTTTGACCTTGTCAGTATCTTCCAGTTTAAAGTGACCGACTCTCGCTCAAGATGACATGAACAAAAGCTGATTTTATTGTAAGGACTGGCACCTGGGAGCCACCAGGGCTCAGAGTGGGTGGCTGAGAAGGAGCGTCCCCTCCCCCGCTGCATCTCCCCTTCCAGACACAGTGCTATCTCCAGGGCGCCTGCTTCCATGACCTTCCACTTCTCCTTCTCTCCCTGCATCCTGCCCCTTTCAGCTCCTGCTCCGGACTCAATCACGTCCTCATAGTTCCCAGTTCAGATCCCCAACAGGGAAGCTGCTTGCCACTGACCACACAAAGGTGCTTTCTCTTTGCCAGGGGCCATCCCCTGGGTAGCTGGTCTGACTTCCCCTTGGCTTGGGCACTGCAGAATCAGGTGCTCACCAGCATCTGATCAGCTGGTGCTGAGCCGCCAGCCTCCATCAGCCAGCTACAGCTGTGCCTTACAGGGCAGCTTGCAGGAAGCGGTGTCCCCCTGGAGGAGCCTTGGGTGGAAAAGGCAGAATAATCAAAACATTGTGAGAAGCTCTAGAGTCTCCAGAGACTTCTGGTCACAAGAGGGATTTGTGTGGCTAGAGCTGCACCAGTGATGAAATCAGATACTGCCCTGCTGCAGAGGCTGTGGATACAAAGATAAAGGGATGTATTTGCCTCCAAGGCACTCACGGGGCAGGAGAGGAAGGCAGAGAATCTCTGCAGTGCAGTAAACAGAGAACATTCCCCTCAAAGGCATCTTAGAGATCTAGTCCAACCCCTTCTCTTTCCCCAGGTAAACAGACTTGCCAGAGGTCCCATCAGTAGTTGCAGGTAGAGATTTCATTTCAACTACTAATTATTAAATATATGCTGTGTGCTGGGGATTGAGCTAGATGTTTTCACATTTATTATTTCATTGAACCCTTTTACAACGGTGTGAGTTAGGCTTTATCCAGAGGAGAGCCCTGAATTTCAGAAAGGTTCACTAATTCGCCCAACACCACATAGGTAGGGAAGAGAAAAATGAAAGGTCTGTGATCGCAGTGTGGCAAGTAAAGGCAATGTTAGAAACAGTGAGGACACTGTCGAAATACCTGCAAGAAAAACATCCAAAGCTCACAATGAGATACTTTCCTTCTTGTCGGAAGAAGGGACATCAAGTGTTTCGCCATGAGGCAAGAGAGATGACGTTTTTGAGAGGCTGTATATAAAAAGAATGTGATTGAAACACAGAGAGAAAGTTGGAGACGGCCTCTTCAAGGCAGTCAGTACTAAAGATGTGTTAGTTTAGGGCATCTGAATATCCTGGGAAAAGATATCCACTTTATAGGAAGTAGGAGAGTTATCAAAAAGGAGAGAAAGAATCAGGTGGGGCCTTGGCTGAAGGGGTGGCAGGGCCTGCCTAGTGCACCAATGAGACACGGTCCTTCCTTTCCTTACCCTGAAAGCCCTCCGCTGGACTAAAGATCTATTTGAAATACCATGCATATTGATATCTCCCCCCAGCTTAGATTTGCAATGTTTTCTGAAATATTATAAAAGCATCCAGACTAGATGCTACTACTGAGCTAGTAGCATCTTCAAAGCTCTCCTGGTCAACTGAACAGGACCTGGAGGCTGGATAAGAAGTCTTTGGTTGGGGTACTTCAAGTCCCCTCCTTGGCCTTGGCTTTTTTTCCCTTCCCCATCCTTGTCCATCTCCTCCTCCCAACCCCCCTTTCTCTGTTCTACTTCCTCCCATCCTCATCCCTTTCTTGCTCTATGTTTTGATAGCATAGCATATAACCTGGGGGTCATGACTCAAATTGCTACATGGGTTAAGGGGATACTAAAATGAGGATGTAACACTAAACAGAGTAGTGAGGACTGCAGACAACTGGGGAGCACATGCCTGAGCTCTACAGGGTGGTGGCTACTCAGGTCCATCTGACTTTGTCATGTCTGATGTGGACCCAGTGTTCCCAAGGCCTTTAACTTTTCAAAAGATCCTGGAAATCTAGATTTGTCTTTTTTGTAATACCACGATTCTTAAATATTATCAATGACTTCAATTCTTTTTCGAAACCTTGCAGGCTAATAACGACTCATAGGCCACCAGCTTCTGACCACTAGTCTTCATAAAGAAACATAGTTGATACTTTTTCTTCCATTCCTGAGATACTTTGCTAAGAAGCACATTTTCCAGTTCCATCCATGTAAACATGAAGGAGGTGAAGTCTCCGTTTTTCTTTAGGGCTGCATAAACTGGGCTGGCTTGAAATTTCTTTCTGTTGCCCCCTCTGCCTCTGTCTAGTTAATATTCAAAGTTTTGCTTCCCTTCAGGTCACATAAAGGCTCCCAGCAAATAAGAAGTGGCGGTTGTCACTTTATTATGAAACACCTGCCAAGTCATTAGGATTTAAAAAAAAATCTTTACAACTTGGGGTTTCTCTGAAAACAAGGACGTTGGAACAAGCTTTTTAAGGGTCTGCTGCTGGTAACCCTCTCCAGCTTGAGGGTGGGCATGGGTTCCTTATAGAACTGCTAACAAAGCAGACAGTTTGCCTGCCAAACAAACTGATGTTTACTGGAAAAGTAAAGCAATTTACTGGAAGAGTAAAGAATTGGAAAACAGCATGTGGGATTCATGAAGACAGCATTGAAGCTTGAAAAAAAGATGGGATCTGCTTGATCATTGATGGGGTTTGCTGAGAGTGTCAAAAAATCAGACAAATAAACTAGTGTAGCTCTAAAGTAGTTGGAGATCAGGAATGGACAGGGTGATGAAGAAAGCAGCAGTTAGATTATCGGGGATAGGTTAATGGGGAGCTAGGGAGGCTTGCTGTGAGCTCAGCCCCTGCAGCAGGCCAGTACCAAGGGGAAAGGGCTGCAAATATGAGACAATTCAGGAGACAGAAGAACTACCGGTAGGCATGGGGATGAAGGAAGAGTGAATGAAAGGTGCCATCAGGTGCTGGCGAGGAACTGGGGCAGCCAGATCTCACACACCCTGGTAGAAATGTACACCGATATCGCCACTTGAGAAATTGCTGGCCATATCTATGAGCACAGATATCTGCACACCCCGTGGCCCCCAAATTCCTTCCTAAGACTATACACAAAAGATATGCTACATACGTTCACCCAGAGACATGCACAGCAAAGTTCAACACAGTAGTCCTCTTAACAGCCTCAAATGGGAAACAACCCAACTGCCCGTCAATAGTAGAATGGATAATGACATATTTGCATACCAAGAGCGGCACAGTCTACAGCTTCATGCATTGCTATGAAGGGATCTCACAGTGTTGAGCAAAAAAAGCTGGGCACAGGCGAGCACAGACGGTAGGACTCTGTTCACACAGGGTTCAGAAGCAGGCTAACCAGAGAAGGCAGACCAGCACTCACCATTAGCAGGGGTTGTGACTAGAAGGGAATGAACGCAAGAGGCCCTTCGGGGTGCCAGCGTTCCGTTGCCTCATCTGCTGCTGGCTCCCTGGAGGTGGCCCCTTGTGATATGTACACTTCAATGCAAAGTTACTGCAATTTAATAAACATTTTAAGATGACCATAGAAAGCGGAGCAAAGGCAACTGGGAGTCCGTTTTGTGACAGAGTTTCAGATTCCTGGATAGGCATGTGGCAAAGCCTGAGATGAACTTAGAGACATGGGGCTTTCATGCGGGTGAGAGTTCAGGGCTGGAGACATTGAATATGGGGATCTTTTAGACAAAAGTGACAGGGAAGACAAGAGCATGGGTCTTTCTTCTGGGGCTAACAGGGGAGCTGTTAGAACCAGTTGGAAGCAGTTGGAAGGCAGGAGGAGGACGAGTGAGCACAGCCATTCAGAATGGTGGATTCAGCTTCTTCCCACTGTAGCCCCCTCCGCTCGGCCCTGCCAGCTGTGATTTCTGTTTTTATGGGACTTATGTTCTGATGAGGTAGGGGGAAGATGCTTCTTCATCCCTTCAGGTGGTGAAGGATGGGGGGAGGATGCCCACCCAGCCTTCCACCTCCAGGGACCCCGCAGCTGCCCACAGCAGAGGACAGAGAGGTGCTCGGACTTGTGGGTTTGCCTCAGAGAAGGGTCTTGAAGGTCAACCTGTGTGTGTGTGAGAGAGAGTGTGTGAGCAACGTGCTGCTTGGCACTCCTCTCTGGAGTCCAGGGGCCTCTCAGATAAAGCGGCAATGTGCTGGAAACCATGTCTGCACAGAGAACAGTCACACAGGCTTGTTGCCTTGCCTCCCTGTGTGGGCTGCTGGGCTTTGCTTTTCCTGTGAGCACGTTAGGTCAGGAGGTCTGGGTGATGTATCCCAAATACCTGTATGATGCTGCGGCCCAGGGAATGTGTCAAGAACAGAGCCAGTACATTTCCTCAAGTGGAAAATACCAGGGCAAAAGAGACTACCAGACACACTCACGGGAAGTGCCCAGGCATCTGCAGAAGTGCAGAGGAGAAAGTACATATGGCAGCAGCCCACCCACATCAAGGCTCCCACTGTGGACTCTCAGCCATCACATACGGCAGGGCAGGAAGGGTGAGGGGGCTGGTTGGGGCATGTGGATGAGTCCTGCCTGCTCTCAGAACTCCTCCCTCCTCAGCTGTCATTATTACTCAATGGGACACTACATGGGGATGACAGTCCCTCAGAGTAGAGCTGTCCCAGGACATATTGTCCACATTCCTACCCCAGGGCCTTTGCCTATGCTGTTCTTGCCAGGAGGATGCCTTCAGGAGCCAGGTGGGTTGAGATCTTGGGGCTTCCGAGTTTCATAGTCTGTAGTTTTGGGACAAGCCTTGTTTCCTTTCTTCAGCTTCCTTTTCTTTAAAATAGGGGTGGCCCTCTCTGTGGTATCAGTGATGGTTTAAGTCAGTGGTTCTCAACCTTCTTAATGCTGCCGCCGTTTAATACAATTCCTGTGGGTTGTGACCCACGGGTTGAGAACCACTGGTTTAAGTGAACTCCTTCACAGAGATGCTATCACAAGCAACCAATTAGAGTTGTTCTCCATCTCATGTCCCTTAACTCCTGCCTGGAGTGTCCTCATAGTCCATGTGATCTTGTTTTCCAAACATCACTGATTGTTCGACTCAGATAATGTATCTGCCTCCCTCTCCCTGGCTCAGCTCCAAGGGTTGGGAGTGTCCACTGTGGGGCCCAGGTGAGCTGAGGGCTTGGGTTTTGCTTTGGAAAGGAACACAGTGTTCTCAGATCCTCAGGATGACTTCTTCAGGGGCATTTTGGTTTCCATAACTTCTAAAATGTCTTTGAGAAGCTAGTAACTACTCATATATTTGAAATTTTATGGTTCTTTTTTTTTTTTTTTTTGAGACATAGTTGCTTACTCTGTTGCTCAATCTAGAGTGTGGCACCAGCCTGTCTCACTGCAACCTCAAACTCTTGGACTCAGTGACCCTCTTGCCTCAGCCTCCTGAGTAGCTGAGACTATAGGTACCCACCACTATGCTTGGCTAATTTTTCTATTTTTAGTACACACAGGGTCTCACTCTTTTTTAAGCTGTTCTTAAACTCCTGAGCTCAAGGGATCCTCCTGCTTCAGCTTTTCAGAGTGCTGGGATTACAGGCTTAAGACGCCAAGCACAGACTCACAGTTCATTTTTTAAATCATAAGTTTAAATAGTTCAAAATGCATTTTAAAATACAATTGTGAGGGTCTTGTGAATGCTGGTAATATTCTGTTTCTTGACCTACAAGCTGGTTACATGGGTGTGTTCATTTATGGTAGATTCATTGATTAAATCATGCACATATGACTCATCCCCTTTTCTGGATAAATGTTATACTTTAATGAAACATAAAACCAAAAAAGCTTGTCCTGGACTGTCTGAGCCCATAGAGAGGGCAGACAGCCCTGTGATAGAGTGACTGCTGGCTCAGCATGAGAGCAGTGGCCCCAAGTCCTAGGGCCAGTCTAAAGGGGCATGGAATAGCCAATTGAAGGGCCACATCTGGTGGGTAGGAGGCTCCACCAGCCTCCTGAAAGCCAGATCAGAAGTATTGGAGATGAGGTCTACACGAAATTCCATGGAAGTATTGAAGAAGGAGACTTAACTTTGCCTGGCTGATCAGAGAAATATTCCCCTAAGGTGCTAGTGACATTTGAACTGGGGTTTGAAGGTAGAATAGGAGTGTTTCTGGTGGAAAATGGAAGAAAGGAATGACAAAAGATGAAAAAAAATTTTTTTCTCAGCATGACAAAAGAGTAAAATTAAGAAGCGTTGGGACTGAGGCTCAGAAAGTAATCAAGTGGAAGAATTTAGTGTTGGGGTGGGAGGGTCTGGAGAGCAGTGAGGCCAGAGAGGTAAAACGGCTGGTTCACGAAGAGCCTTGTCCATCAAGCTTAGGACTTCAGCTTCATCCTTCAGGCAGGTGGAAGCTCTGAAGGATGCTAAGCAGGGGTGTCCCCATCACCTCCTCCAGTGAAGTACTTATTACAATAATTGTCTTCACAGAATGGCTTATCATAATGCTCATGATAGCACAACCAATTAGGGAACAAAATTTAAATTAAAATAACATTAAAAACAACTAGCCTAACCTAGAGAAAGAAAGCTGGGTGCATGGAAGGCATGGGGTAGGGAAGGAGGCCCCCGTTCTCTAGCCTGAGCTCTTCTACACACCATCACTGCTGTAAATCATGCCGCAACCAAGACCCAAGGTCAAGACTGAACAGTACAGAGATGATAAGGTTTCTGAGCATAAGGATGAGATACAGTCAGGACCAAACTTAAATTTGTTAATCATAACCATTTAAAAATTATTTTTGTGGGGTGGCGCCTGTGGCTCAGTGAGTAGGGCGCCGGTCCTATATACTGAGGGGGGTGGGTTTGAACCTGGCCCTGGCCAAACTGCAACAACAACAACAATAACAAAAAATAGCTGGGTATTGTGGTGAGTGCCTGTAGTCCCAGCTACTCAGGAGGCTGAGGCAAGAGAATTGGCTAAGCCCAAGAGCTGGAGGTTGCCGTGATCTGTGACTCCACGGCACTCTACCGAGGGCGATAAAGTGAGACTCTGTCTCAAAAAAAAAAAAATTATTTTTGTGATGTAAGGTTTCTGGTTTTCTAGCAGTGCAAATCATTGTCTGATAGTAGAGTAATAGCCAGGAGCTGATCAAAGAGCTTTACCTTCACTATCTCATTTAATTGCTAAAAGAACTACAGTAAAATTTTACTTCCTTGTTTCCAGTGAGAAACCTGGACTCAGAGGCAGATTGGACAAATCTCTCAGGACCTCATAATTAATGTTTTTCTTAGCAGCTGTGCACTCTCTTGCAATCTAATATCCTGTTGAGAATCAGTGAAGTGTGGGATAGGACTGAGACTGGGAGACTGGAAGCCAATGACTGGATACCTGTATAGCAAAAGGGAAAGGAGTGGAGAGCTTTGGGTGCTTTTGGAGGTGCGTGGGCGCCCTCCAGTGGCAATTTGAGGTGTCAAGAGCCAAGGATCACCTGAGCCTAGGAGGCTGCCTATACAGGATGTGCCAATGCGCAAAAGGGCACAGGAGTGGACAAGGGAAGGGAAGGAGGTACAGAAAGAGCCATTTTGGTCCTAGGTAACTATCAGTATGTCTCTCATTTCTCTATGGATAACTGGGCTCTCTCTCTCTTAATTCGAGGAAAAACACAGCTCTCAAACTTTGATGTACACAGGAATCACCTGGGAGCATGAGGCTGCAGAGTCTGAGCTTCAGTCTTGGAGTTTCTGATTGTTAGGTTTGAAGAGACACTCAAATAAGCATTTTAAAACCACATCCAGGTGATTATGATTCAGGTAGTTCTTGAACCACATTTTTCAATAAACAATATGAAGTAACAACAAAGCAGTTTAATGTATTTTTTTAAAAGTTGATATTTCAGCAGCAAACTAAGAATGTGGCTGTGACATCCAGTTGCTGAAAGAAACCCAGAGGAATTCACAAATTACTGTTCTCTTTGTGCTCTGGGCTGGCTAAACATAAAAGATACACAAACACATAATCCTCAGCTGTCCTGCTGGCTTAATTCTCAAAGATCAAGTTAAAACAATCTGATAGCTTTCAAATTAGTTTATCCTTGCAAAAGAGTGAATCCAACACTTGGGCTCTTTGGAAGTGTACTCCTAGAGGTGTTAATATGGCCACACCAAAAAAAAAAAAAGAAGGTCTTCTCTGATAAAGTAAGGATAAGAGGGTCACTGACATTGAAGTCTTTGGGAAGACTGGTAAAGAAAGATGTTTAACTTGATTTAGCTTTATATACCTGGATCTTGTTAGATAACATGACTGTTTTTCTTATTTTTTTCTTTTGTTTTTTATATTTATCAAGATCCATAGTTGACTAGTTTTGGATATATAGTAGAAACTCCCTACACTGACTACCTCCTTAAGTTGATCTAATTATACAGACTTAACATGCACCACATGTATGTATCAGTACAGTAGGTCTTGTTCCTTATCATGACCACCTCTGTATGTTGGCCAGTTTGTTACATTCCTTAGGTGTTCAACTTGTAGAGGTTCTACTGTACTACCTTAGAGCAGTAGTAGTATAAACCAAAGATTCTTCTGAATTCCAGAAAAAATACGATATGTGGAAAAGAATACTTTTGTGATAAATTATCTAGAACAACTAGATGTCCACTTGTGAAAGACTGAGAACCCTTCCTCATATCATGTACAAAAATTAACCCCAAATCAAGACCTAAATGTAAAGTTGAACCAGAATAATAACTCTAGCCCTAGCCCAAACCCTATTCAGCTCCAAGGGCTGTCTAACACTAGCCAGCACCAGAGCCCCAAACTCCATTCATCCCCAATGGCTGCTTAAACCTAACCTTCACCTGAACCAAAACCTTAACCCAAGGGACCCGAACCCTATTAATACCCTAGGGCCACCTAACCCTAACCATCATCAGAAACTGAACTATAAATCTAGTCTTAACTCAAGGGACCCAAACCCTATTCATCCCCAATGGCTGCCTAACACAAATCAGAACCTGAATCTGAAGCCTAAAACTACCCTGACCTAAGGGCTTCAAATGGTTTTCATCCCCCAAAGCTGCCCAACTCTAACCAGCAGCTAAACCCAAAACCTAACCCTAGCCCTGGTCCAAGGTCCCAAAACTTATTCGTGCTGCCTAACTCTAATTGGCATCCAAACCTAGACCTATCCCTGGCCGTAACCCAAGGCATTGAACCCTCTTCATTCCCAAAGGTAACCTGACCCAAATCACCATTGCCAGAACCCACGCCCTAACCTTAGCCTTAACCCAAGAGCCCTGAATTCTCTTTAGGCCCAAGGGCTGCATGATCGCATTCATCATGTAAACCTGGGGCATAATGATAATGCAAACCCAAGGGCCTTGAGCCCTCTTCATCCCTCAGGACTTCTGGCCCCTAGCCATCCCCCAGACAGACCTAGGCCCTAATCATCCTAACCATTACCCCAGGGTCCCAGGTCCATTCCAACTCCAGAGTCTCCAGGCCTCAGCCATCCCCTAGAACTGGGCCCTAACCCTAGCTGTCACCTGAGGGCCCTGAGCCCAATTCATCCCCCGGGGCCATCAGTCCTTAGCCATCCACAGGACCTGGCTCTAACTCTAAACCTCACTGCAAGGCCCTGATCTCTTTTTATACCTCATGACAACTGAGTCCCAGCCATTTTCCAGATTTGACCCTAACCCATGGACCAAAGACCTTCTTCATCCCACAGGCCAGCCTAACTCCAACCATCACCCTAAGCCAGGCACCAACACTAGCCCTCTCCCCAGGACCCTGAAAGCTCTCCATCCTCTATGATAAATTTTTTGTAATTATTACCCTAAGCCCGGATCTAATCCTAGCCCTCACCCAAGGGCCCTAATCTTCCTCATTCCCTTGGCTTGCCTGACTCCAACCATAATGTGAAGCTGGGCCCTAACCCTAGCCATCACCCAAGGGCCTTGAATGCTTCTCCTACCCCAGATGCTTCTGACTTAAACCATGACCTAAAGCCAGGATCTAAGCCAGCCCTTACTCAAAAGCCTGGAACCCTCTTCAGTCTCCATGTTCATTTGAAATTATTACCTGAAACTAGGACCTAAACCTAGCCCTCATCCAAGGGTTCCAGCCTTAGGTTGATAATTATGGACACACAGTCCTAGAGGATGAAGAGGTTTCAAGGCCTTGGGGTCAAGGGCTAGTGTTATAGGGCCTAGCTTAGGGTGATGGTTGGGGTAAGGCAAGTCTGGGTGTGAAGAGTATTTGGGGTCTTGGGTGTTGGCTATGGTTAGGGTCCAGCTTCAGTTGATAATTACAGATTAGTCTGCAGAATGAAGAGGCTTTAGAACAACGGTTTTCAACTTGTGGGTCGTGACCCCCCAGGAACTGTATTAAAGGATTCGGCACTAGGAAGGTTGAGAACCACTGGTTTAGAGAAATTAGGTGAGGGCTAGGGTTATGGCCAGGCTTGGGGTAATGGTTGGGATCAGGCTGGCCTGGGAGATGAAGAGGGTTCAGTGCCCTTGGGTGAGGGCTATTGTATGGCCTGACTTCAAGGAGAATTGCAATCAAACAGTCTTGGGGAATGAAGAGTGTTCAGGGCCATTGGGTGATGGCTAGGGTTGGGGGTTTGCTTCCTATGATTGTTGCGGTTAGCCAGACCTGGGAAATAAAGAAGGTTCTGGGAACTTGGATGAGGACAAGTGTCAGGGCCTGGTTTAGGGTGTTAATTATGGTTAAACAGGTCTGGGGGTTGAATAGGGTTCAGAGCTTGTGGGTGATCCCTGGAACTGGGTCCTAACCCTAACTTTCACCTCAGAGTCTGAAGAACTCTTCATCCCACAGGGCCACTAGGCCCTAGTCAACCTCTGTACCTAGAGATACAAGAGATTACCTCTGATTACTATAAGAAACTCCATGCCTAGAAATTTGACAATGTGGAGGAAGTAGACCAACACTTGGAATCACACAATCCCCTTAGACTTAACCAGGAAGAAATAGATATCTTGAACAGACCAATATCAAGCACTAAAACTGAAAAACAATGAAAAAGCTCCTAAGAACAACAAAAAAAGCCCTGAAACAGATGGCTTCACACCAGAATTCTATCAAACTTTCAAAGATAAGCTTGTACCTAAACTGCAGAACCTATTCCGAACATTGAGAAGGAAAGAATCTTCCCAAACACATTCTATGAAGCAAGCATCACCCTGATACCAAAACCAGGAAAGGACCCAACTAAAAAGGAGCACTACAGACCAATTTTACTAATGAATATTGTCATAAAACTACTCCATAAAATCCTGGCAATAGAATATAGCTACACATTGAAAAATTATGCATTGTGATCAAGTAGGTTTCATTCCAGGGATGCAAGGCTTGTTTAATGTGTGCAAATCCATAAGCAATAGAAGCAAAAGCAAAGACCAAGTGATCTTTTCAATAGATGCAGAAAAAGCATTTGACAAAATTCAGCATCCTTTTCTAACAAGAACACTTAAGAAAATAGGCATAGGTTGGTGGTGCCTGTAGCTCAGTGGGTAGGGTGCTGGTGACATACACCAAAGCTAGTGGGTTTGAACCCAGCCTGGGCCAGCTAAAACAGCAATGACAATTGCAACAACAACAACAACAAAATAGCCAGGTGTTGTGGCAGGTGCCTGTAGTCCTAGCTACTCAGGAGGCTGAGACAAGAAAATCACTTAGGCTCCCACCCAAATGGGAGCAGAGGAGCTCTCTCTTTGCCAATGATGTGATCTTATACTTAGAAAACCCCAGAGGTTCAACCATGAGACTCCTGAACGTTATCAATAGATATAGTAACATCTCAGGGTATAAAATTAATGTCTACAAATCAGGAGCTTTTGAATACACCAATAACACTCAAGTTGAGAAAAAAAGATCAAGGACATAGTACCATTCACAGTAGCTTCAAAGAAAATGAAATACCTGGGAATATACATAATAAAGGCAGTGATGGATCTTTACAAAGAGAATTATGAAACCATAAGAAAAGAAATAGCAGAAGACATTAACAAATGGAAAAACATACTATTCTCTTGGCTGGGAAGAAACTACATTGTTAAAATACCTATACTACCCAAGGCAATCTACAGATTTAATATAATCCCCATTAAAATACCAATATCATACTTTGAAGAACTAAAAAAAAAATATTCTTCATTTTGTATGGAATCAGAAGAAAAACCTTGCATAGCCAAGGCAACACTTAGTAATGAAAACAACGCCAGACTTTCGGGTGATATTACAAGTCTACAGTGATCAAAACAGGATGGTACTGGCACAAAAATAGAGACATAGATATATGGAACAGAATAGAAAACCTAGAGATGAAACTAGTCTCTAGTTTCTATCTGATCTTTGATAGACAAAACAAAAGCATTTAATTATATATATATATGTGTGTGTGTGTGTGTGTGTGTGTGTGTATATATATATATATAGAGAGAGAGAGAGAGAGAGAAATAAAAGTGATGAGAGAAATAAAAGTGATACAGTGTGGAAAGATCCTCTATTCAATGCGTGGTGCTGGGAGAACTGGATAACCACCTGTAAAATACTGAAACTGGACTCACACTTTTCATCACTTATAAAAATTCACTCAAGATGGATAAAACATTTAAATCTAAGACTTGAAATGATAAAAATCCTAGAAGAAAGTGTGAGGCAAACTCTAGATGATGTCAGCCTGGAGAAAGTTTTTTTTTTTTTTTTGAGACAGAGTCTCACTATGTCACCCTCAGTAGAGTGCCATTGCATCACAGCTCACAGCAACCTTAGACTCTTGGGCTTAAGTGATTCTCTTGCCTCAGCCTCCCAAGTAGCTGGGACTACAGGCACCCACCACAACACCTGGCTATTTTTTGGTTGTAGTTGTCATGGTTGTTTGGCAGGTCCTGGCTGGGGTTCAAACCTGCCAGCTCTGGTGTATGTGGCTGGTGCTCTAGCTGCTGAGCGACAGGCGCTGAGCCCTGGAGAAAGATTTGATGAAGAAGACTTCATCAGTAATCACAATGACAACAAAAATCAACAAATGGGACTTAATTAAGTGCAAAAGCCTTTGCACAGCTAAGGACACAATAATTAAAGCAAATAGACAACATTCAGGATGTGAAAAGATATTTGTATGTTATGAATCTGACAAAGGGTTGATAACTGGAATCTACAGAGAACTCAAATTAATCAACAGCAAACGATTTCATCTATCACTGGGCAAGAGACACGAACAGAACCCTCTCTGAAGAAGACTGACAAATGGCCAACAAACATGAAAAAATGCTTTATTGTCCCTCATCATTAGAGAAATGTAAATCCAAACCATCCTGACATATCCCCTAACGCCAGTGAGCATAGCCCACATCACAAAGTCCCAAAGCTGCAGAGGCTGGTGAGGATGTGGAGAGAAGGGAACACTTTTACAGTGTTGGTAGGACTGCAAACTAATAGAGCCTCTTTGGAAAGAAGTATGGAGAATCCTCAAAGGACTCAGAATAGACCTTCCATTTGATTCTGTAATTCTATTATTAGACATCTACCCAGAAGGAAAAAAATCATTTTATCAATAGAACATTTGCACTAGATTGTTTATCGCAGCTCAATTTACAATCACCAAGATGTGGAAACAACCCAAGTGCCCATCAACCCATGACAGGATTAACAAACTGTGGTATATGTATACCATGGAATACTATTCAGCCATTAAAAGAGATGGAGATTTTACATCTTTTGTATTAACCTGGATAAAGTTGGAGAACATTCTCTTTAGTAAAGTAACACAAGAATGGAAAAGCAAGTATCCAATGTACTTAATACTAATATGAAGCCAGTAGATGAACCAATACACATGCACAGAAGAGAAAAACTCAATTTAATTCAAGTTGGGGAGGGGCAGAAGTAGGAAGGGGAAAAAGGGAGGAGGGAGAAGGATCTGTGTGCTCCCACCTAATGGGCACAATGTAAGGGTATATGGCACACCTTATGGTTGCTGGACACACCTACGACAGGGACCTCACCTAACAAAGACAAACGTAGTAACCTAATCATTTGTGCCCTCATGTTAATCTGAAATAAAACAACAACAAAGAATTGCAAGGCAGTGATAGCAGAGCAGTATGGATCCATGTGACTACACAGGTCACATATGCACGAGGCCAGCTCTGGTCCAGGGCACTTAGACAGACTGTTAGAGGATTGGGTGGTGCATGGAAGAGAGAAAAGCAAGTAGCATTGGAGGATCAAAAAAGACAATGGGAGGAAGCACCTTGTTTTGCTGGACATCACTTAGTGCAGTGATTCTCAACCTGTGGGTCTGTATTAAACTATATTTAAGGGCCATGGCATTAGAAAGGTTGAGAACCGCTGACTTAGTGCAACCCTGTCTGTCACTCACTGCCCCTGGTGGGACAGGCTGAGATTCAGGGATGTACAAAACCTGTCATCCCTGTTCACAGTCCGTTTGCATCAAAGGCCCAGGGATAGCCAAGGGGGGGCCCAGAGAGAGAGAAGTGGGCCCTTGAGTGTGGGTTTAGGAGGGGGGCTGGGTACTCCAGCTGCAGCGCAGGGTTGCTGTCCCATGTTCCAGATCATCAGCTCAATTTCATGTCCTTGAGGTTTCTTGCTATCTGCTAGGGTTGCCAGAAACTAGATGGGCATCAGTGTCCCTCAGGGAGCTTGAAAACAAACACTATGCAAAGATGAGAATAGGATTCCACAGGTCTTTAGAGAGGTCAAGAGCTCAGCCTACATCTGTCAGATCCAGAGGTGAGGAATTGCACGGCCATCTCTGACTTCTAATGACAGGGACAGTCTCCACTTGACAAAACCATGCTGCCTGGGGCTCTTCCCACTCTTCCTCTTCCCATTACCCAGCACAACACCAAGTCCCCTCTACACCTTCCACTCCTGGGGCCAACCCTGGCTGTACATCTACAGCCTCTGGGAGCTCTGACAACCACTCCTGCCTGGGTCACCCAGACACTCTTGAGGAACAGGATTTTGAAAATTCTGTTGCCTGATATTTGTCTAGCTTTCAGCCTTCCTGGAAGGGCTGTGCTATATGTAGTAGTCTCTCTCTAACGTTATGGGGATCCTTGTGACCCAGACTAACGCCCCAAAAGCAAGTGCTAGAGAAAGGAGTCACAGCCACACCCATCCCTGTCTCAGTCCTGGCCCCACCAGGGAGTTCGCAGAGGGATGGAGTCTCACACCCTCCAGTGAAACCACCCGTATTTCTGGTCTCTTCCTAGTACAGGCTCTGGCTGTCTGGATGGCTCTGTGTTCTGCTTGTCTCCTTTATGGCTGGCCTAAGATGTCTACCAACTCAGAGCTCCCAGAGGAGGCTCCTTTTCTATTTGCTCCACGCCCACCCACCTGTCCCATGCAGCTGCTGCTGTCACCACCCATCCCCTTCCACATTTTATCTCCACCCTGAGCAGCCCTCCACCCCATCCTACCTGCTCACATGTGCCACTGCTGCTTCTCACCTGTGCCCGTGCTCTCATCTCCAGCCTGCTTTGCTGGTGCCCAGAGAGCAGAGTGGCCAGAGAGGCTGAGACAACCCCACTGCTTTACTTTTCCTTTCTAGGATGGAGGTGCTCTCAAGCTTCCGGGGGTTATGCAACCCTTGCATGGGGGCTCAGCCCACTGAGCCGGATGTTTCTGGTTAGTGGTTTCATTTTGCTGTATCTAGTCTCCTTTAAGGTGGAGGGCTGGCCCCTAACAGCGTTGAAGAAGAGACACGCTTCATTTTTGAGGATTCTCTGCACTGATTATCTGTACTGTCCGTGTGCCTCCTGCCTCCAGCTACCCAGTGCTTCCCACTGCTCATTATCAAAACCTACTTGGGGACTGAGGGCTTAACAGTCTCTGGGGGCGACTCTAATGGAAAACAGCTTGGCGCCCAGGAAACAGACACTATAGTTGTTTTCAACAGCCTGCTGTATGTTAGAATCATCCCAGGAACTTTAAGAAAATACTTATGCCCAGGGCCACTGCTGACTTAATTGGTCTAGGGGAGGGCCTAGGCATCAGGATCTGGGTTCTAATCTAGCCAGAACTAGACCTCAAAGTCTGGACCTTGATCCAGCTGCATCCATGTAATCCGAGAGATTTCAGAAACTCAGATTCTTGGCTCCACCCAGACTTGCTGAATCTAAATCTTTGGAGTTGAGGCCCAGAGCTCTGTGTTTTAGTAAGCCCTGCAGATGACATGATGCTCAAGAGTTTGCAGCCAGTGCCTTACAATATGTGGGGAAGGAGGGAGAAATGGATGCAGGCAGGATCCTGCTTCTAAGTCTATGCTGTGGTCTTCAAAGTGTGGGTAGAGACCCACAGCCTCAGCATCACCTGAGAACTTGTTAGAAATCAAATTCTCAAGCCCAGCCTCCAATCTATGGAATCAAGCTCTGGGAATGGGACTCAGTGTTCTGCATTAAATAAAGTCTCTAGGTGATTCTAACACAGGCTGGAGTCAGAGATCCGCTAACTTGCTGTCTAACTACCTCACCTGAGACCATCACATGGTTTGAGGGTGCAAGCCATAGAGCAGTGATTTTCAACTGGTGTGCTGTGAAAATTTTAAAGATCATTAATTAAGTTATTTTTGAAAGAAGTTAGAAGCATGGTATGTGTTTTTTCACTCTTTTTTTTTTGATCAACATAATTTACATGTGCCATAGAAGTTTATCTATAGGTTCAAGTGTGCTGAGCTAAAAAAAGTTGAAAACACTGTCTTCGAGGCTCTGTAAGGTAGAAAACTGCTTG